>PUQB01000106.1:145000-231927 GCA_003024785.1 Selaginella tamariscina
TTTCGAAATAACCCATCCTGTAAGACTAAAAGAGAGTGCTATTCCAAACCACCCCTGCATAACAAAGATATATTCAATTACTTATATACACTCCTGTCTGTCCATCTCTCTCTCGCTCTCTCTCTCTGTCCTGCTGCCTGCCTATCTGTCTCTCTCCCTCCCTCTCTCTCTCTCCTAGAGAGAGAGAGAGAGAGAGAGAGAGAGAGAGAGAGAGGAGGAGAAGAGACAAACACAGGCAGGCGGCAGAGGAGAGAGAGAGAGGCAGGTGCAGAGAGAGAGAGAGAGAAGCAGGCAGGGGGCAGAGAAGAGGAGGAGCAGGCAGGCAGGCAGGCAGAGAGGAGAGGAGGAGAGAGGAAGGTGCAGAAAGAGAGAAGAGAGAGGCAGGCAGGCAGAGAGAGGAGAGGAGAGAGAGAGAGAGGCAGGCAGAGAGAGAGAGAGACAGGGGGAGAGAGAGAGAGAGAGAGAGAGGGAGACAGACAGACAGACAGCAGAGAGAGAGAGAGAGAGAGAGAGAGAGAGGCAGGCAGAGAGAGCTCTCTCTCTCTCTCGTATGCACTTACATCGTAAAGTATAGCAAGTATTACGTTGCTTGAAGGCAATGACCAACTTTCAAGAGTTACTATACAGGTGATTCCTAGTAAGATTGTGCCAGTAACCGCACATCCTGTTAACGCTGTTGCTGGTGCCTGATATTTAATAGAGGTGCCTATATAAAATCATATAATATTTTAAGTCATACAACGTGTGTATACAAACTGATAACATTATGTGTGTGTGTTCACAATATGTATATTGAGAGAGAGAGAGACGTACACGTAGATACCTGTAGGTTAAGTGATACTGCCAGTCCAGTAGCACCAAGTGTAGTCATTAGAGCTCCAAGATACCAGGATATATCAGGGGATATTCCATGTTTTAAGAGAGTTGGACCTCTATATAAACTCATTACCACAGTACCACAGAATGCAACGAAGATTCCAAGGAGTTTAGCTTGACCATCGTATCTATATAAGTTTACCTTTTCTACTCTGTAAAAACATGCTAAATTTATATTAAAAAACTTAACTATTTAATATTTATTAAACATTATTATGATAATTATACCTGGTAATAATTGCGATTACCGATGCCTGTATTGGTATTGTGCAACTTATAACTGTGGACAACACAGCAGAAGTGCTCTTCATTCCGTAGAGGAACAATAAGTTACTCGCAAAGAATCTTGGTATAGGAAAAACGTGTTACGTGTGTGTGTGTGTGTGGTGTTGTGTGAGAGAGAGAGAGAGAGAGGAGAGAGAGAGAGAGAGAGAGAGAGAGAGAGAGAGAGATTTTGCATGTGTTATGACATATATTAAATGCACAAAGATATGCATAATGTACCTATATATATATATATATATAAATAAATGACAACCTTTTTAATAATTTATAATTAAAATTATTACTAATTAATTTTTTATTATCAAATTTTCATTTAGAGTTTTAAACTGCTAAAATGTGATAAATATTAAAAAGAAACATTAAAAACATAAAATTTTATAGCCAGTAAATATAAAGTATATATAGATATATGTAAATCTCTCTCTCTCTCTCTCTCTCTCTCTCTCTCTCTCTATATATATATATTATATATATATCTGTGTGTGTGTTTTATTATACATTTATAATAATCTATTAATGAGTTGTTTATAATGTATAATCGTATGCATAATGCTTATGATATGTATGTGTATATGCATTATATACATGATATATGTCTCACGTATACAACTAAGATCTAATCATTGCTAATACCTTGGTATAGTTATACCGACTATAATTTAGAACTATAGATCTAAATAATATAAATTAAATAAATTTAACTTAACTTAAATTAATTGATTTAGTTCAAATTAACTTATAAATTTACAACCTTTTTAATAATTTATACTTAGACTTATTTATACTAATTAATTTTCTATTATCAAATTTTAATTTAGAATTATGAGTTTAAACTTCTAAAATAATCTAGATAAATATTAAAAAGAAACATTAAAAAACATAAATTTTATAGCCAGTAAATAGAAAGTACATATAATTAAATATGTATAGATATATGTAAAATCTCTCTCTCTCTCTCGATATGTGTGTGTGTGTGTGTAGTTATACATTTATAATAATTTATTAATGAGCTATGCATAATGCATACGATGTATGTGTATGTGTATATACATTATATATCTCACGTATACAAATAAGATCTAAATCATTGTTAATACCTTGGTATAGTTATACCGACTATAATTTAGAACTATAGATCTAAACTTATAAATTTAACGTATAAAATATATAAATATGCTTATATATATATACCCACCCGCTAGTTCAGCAAGAAAGAGGGGAAGAATGACATCCTTACTGAAAGGCATTCGTTTCTTGCTGCAAATACAAATAATACATCACACACACGCGCACACATGTGTATATACACACCTTTCGAGGAAATAAGAAGCAGGTAAGAGGGCAATAGAAGCAGCAAGGCAATATAAGAAGCTAAAATATACAACATTGATCTCACTGAAAGAACTGCTTTATTTATTACCGCTCCCGTGGCTTCAAGTACCTTACTTAGTAGTAAAACTAAGTGAAGTATCAATTCCCCTTGTACAAATCTCACAAACACACTGCTGCTCGCCATAGCCAGTCACCCTGTAGTGTATTTTCAGGGGAGATATACATTGCTGGATGTAGACTCTCTAACTTTAAAGTTCTATACAGTTTTTTCTATTTATAAAATAGCTTTTCAAATATGCGGAGCTTTGTCGTCAACGAATACTGTAAGATTCCATATTATTGTTTTCTAGTACTTTGTTATGGAATGTTATAAAAATACGTATTAACTGCCTTTACTGAACAGTACTCTAGAATGAGAAAAGAATTATAAAGAATTGGAGGTATAGCTCAGTGGTTAGAGCAATCGGGCAGTCCGATAGGTCAGTGGTTCGACCCCGCTTGCCTCCTTTTTAACGACATATATTATTTAGTTTTAGTATTGTATATTATATATTAAATACTAAATACAATAAAAATATTCTATTTATTATTATTGTCTCGTCTACAAAAAACAGTGAAGTAAAATTTATATATTGTATAAGAAATAAAATAAACAAATAAATCACACACACACACATAAATATTATATATATATATGCATGTTTATCCACACACACACACACCACGTAAATTGATACTTAGTTTTAGTATCGTATATTAAACTATATTAAGTAGGTGGGAATATATTATTTATAAACGGTGGAGATAAAGAGACAAAAAGCACATTCATATGCAAACCAACACACACACACATATATATGTGTGTGTGTACACATGTTTATATTAAATACTATGAATTACAAATTAACTATAAGATTTTGCATTTTTTTTTTTTAAATATTTTATTTATTATTATTGTCTCGTCTACAAAAAAGAGTGAAGTAAAATTAATATATTGTATAAGAAATAAAATAAACAAATAAATCACACACACACATAAATTTTATATTTATGCATGTTTATCCACACACATACACACCACGTAAATTGATACTTAGTTTTAGTATCGTATATTAAGTAGGTGGGAATATATTATTTATAAACGATGGAGATAAAGAGACAACAAGCACATTCGGATGGAAACAAACACACACACCCACACCCACCCACACACACACACACACACACACATATGTGTGTGTGTGTGTGTGTGTATGTGTGTGTAAATCAACTAGTTATATTAAATACTATGAATTACAAATTAACTATAATATTTTACATTTTTAAAAAAAAATATTCTATTTATTATTATTGTCTCGTCTATAAAAAGAGTGAAGTAAAATTAATATATTGTATAAGAAATAAAATAAACAAATAAATCACAACACACATAAATATTATATATATGCATGTTTATCCACACACATACACACCACGTAAATTGATACAATTAATATACATGAATGGTGAATTTTTTGATATGCTTTGACGGACGGTTGGGAAAATTCATCTACTTCTCTAGTCGTTTTCCTTACGCTTTATATGTAGTAGACCCACCTAGATGTGTATTTTGCATACAAACATGAGTAGAGACACGTGTCGCCTTCATAAATTTTCTGATGTAATAATCTGGTACGTCTATCAGCGTGGATTCTACGCGCTTCATACACACATATAAAAATGTGTGTATGTGGGTCCATACATAATGCGTTAGAAGAGTCTGTATAAACACGATGTGTGCTCAGTCACACGTCATACATGGCCCAGTATTATAACATAAATACTCTTATTAAACTACTTCAACACAATAATAACCATTGCATACTTAATATAATATAGTAAACTTCATATTATACACTATAAATATTCTTATCAAACTTCAAAATATAATGTAGTTTGAGTTGCTTAATACGTGTGTATATCCACGTTATGAGTAGGTAAAGTGGAAGAGGGATATACACGTTGTTGTGCGTGAAATTAATGGATTTTAGAGAGTTCTTCGTGTTATGAAGAAGTATTCCTTCGGGAAAATGAAGGATTTGTGTGTGGGATTTGTGCAGGGAGAGCTTATATCATCTCATACTGTTCGTGAGCAAGACAGTGGAGGGTTCTGCATCAGTAATCAACAAAGCTGTGGTATCCACTGGTATACATGTTGTGTATTTTAGCTTCTTAAGCTGCCTTGCTGCCTCAATTGCACTCTTATTAGCAGCGTATTTCCTTGAAAGGTACGTGTATGGCGTGCGTGTGCGTGTGCGTGCGTGTGTGTGTGTACATTCACTCAATTGGGATTCTCTCATGTGTTTTCTTACAGTAAGAAACAAATGCCACTCAGTCGGGATATCATTCTTCAACTCTTTCTTGCTGGTACCTGTGGGTAGGTACACACGCACGCGCGCACACACACACACACACACACGCATATATATCTGTGGAGTACTAAAAACGCAAGTAATGACATAAGCAGATACGTATGACACGTATAACACATGTCGTACGCTGTTAACGCTGTTTTCTATATGTGTCGATGACATAAGCAAACACATTTTTTGTATGTTAGATATACGTATACACACACATATACATAACGATCAGATATGACCCACACGTATACACACGTATAATACGTTTTATATATAATATGAGTACGACATGTAGACATGCTTGTGTATGTCATTTTATGCTGTGTGGTGTATTATTATAAGTAAACTAAGTATGACGTATATATAAAGGTATACATACATATTACGTATATGTACATGTATAATATCACACACATATACATAACGATCAGATATGACCCACACGTATACACACGTATAATACGTTTTATATATAATATGAGTACGACATGTAGACATGCTTGTGTATGTCATTTTATGCTGTGTGGTGTATTATTATAAGTAAACTAAGTATGTATAAGTGGACGTATATATATAAAGGTATACATACATTATATACGTATATGTACATGTATAAGTATGTCTATGTGTGGTAAGTTTCCTGATTATGTCTTTCCAGAAACTTTGCGAGTAACTTATTGTTCTATATGGAATTCAATACACTTCACCAGAGCTTGCTACTGTAGTAAGTTGTTCTATACCACTACAGGCATCAGCAATTGCCATTGCCATAGGGTACACACACAACACACACACATACGTGTGTGTGTGTGTGTAGTATGTATATGTATACATATACTAATATATTTCCTGTGCAGAGTAGAACAACTAAATCTATATAGATACGATGGACGGGCAAAGATTCTTGGAATCTTAATTGCGTGTGGTGGTACTGTGGTAATGAGTTTGTACAGTGGACCAACAATCTTAAAAACAGGGATGTACTGGTATCTTGGTGCATCAATGACAATGCTAGGTGGTTTATGTGCTGCATTATCAATAAACCTACAGGTATATATATGTGTATATACACATATATATGCATACACACACACATGTATATAGACGTATAGTAATGGCAAATTGTATATAGGCGCCTCTATTAAAAAAATATCGTGCACCAGCTACAGTGATGGCCGGGGGTTTAGTGACTGGAACTATATTAACAGGAATAACTTGTATGCTAATTCTGGATACATGGTCAATACCTCGAAAAACATAATACTTGCCGTATTCTACAGCGTAAGTGTATATGTATATGTATATACACATACACACACCATGTGTATACTGAATACAATACACACTAACTGCAGGGCTGGGTTGGATTTGCACTTAATATGGGTTTAACGGCCTGGGTAATCTCAAAGAAAGGATTGCTATTGGTATGTTGCTACGGTGCAGTACCACCGGTCTCAACCATGGTTCTCTCGCTGCTATTCATAGGGATCAGTATTCATTTAGGAAGGTAACTATATATTATATATCAATATATCTATTAGTTATTAAGTAACTAACATTGTTAATTATGTATAATTAGCGTTTTCGGTGCAATATTGGTGGTTTTGGGAGTCATTCTTTCTGGTTGGGCTGAGGCAGAGACTAACAAGCTTGCCTATACAAGCCTGGAAGATCCCATGTTACTTGCATAGAGTACACTATTTTGCTATATATTTTTGACGGTGGGAGGTCTCTAACTTGTATATACATACCCCTCCACACAGTATAGGATATTGTAAGAATGTACACGCATATCCTAAAATTTTATAATGTCCATTCAGTAAGGTATATTCATGTACATAAGGAGTATGCTGATGTGAAGTACCTGAAAAGGAGATGCCTCCTACCAACTATAGCAGCCTCTTCGCTAACTTAGACTTCGTATCTGCGTTGTAAGAAAATGAAGACACACACACATACACACACACACAACCTACTTACCTATGCCTCGCTAACCAGCTATAGCAGCTTCTTCATCATGTGAAGGATCCCATTTCTTCATCGCTAACTTCGGCTGACCACCGCTAATCTCCGTTGTAATTAGCACAGTGTCTTCCTCTTTAAAGTCTCCTTTTAATATTCCTTTAGCGAGCTCGTTAGTTACATATTGCTGGATAACTCTCTTTACTGGACGTGCACCGTAGTTAGGATCGTATCCAAGTTTTGCGAATAAATCCACTGCATCCTCTGTTATTTTGAATGATATCTTCCTGTGCTGAAGCCTCTTCTCCAGCTTTTGTAACTGCATGTACACATAGGTGTGTTATGCATGTAAAGATCATGAAAGGCATGTATATGTGTGTGTAAAGACATGTAGGTAACGGGAGCACGTGCATATAGAAACGTGCTCTTTGTTTATATATACAATGACAGACATAAAAAGCGAACGGCAAATAAATCTGTGTATGTCAATGCCTCCTAGTATGGACTGACTATGTAATAATACAAGTATAATATACTTTAACATACATTACGTTGAGTACACATAATGTAAACGACCTCTAACGATGCGTGTGTCTGGTGTGTGCGTCAGAGAGAGAGAGAGAGAGATCTAATGGAAGTCCAATAAAGCTAAAACAAGAAGCTTCTCCATTAAAACCAATATTTAAATCTGTTTAATAACAGATTGAATTTACTACAAAAAAATTTGGAATATACACTAGCACTGATATTATACAGTCGCTAAACATGCACACATACACACACCAGTTACTTACCTGCAATCTGACGATGCCCTTGATCTGAGAGACATCCAACGGCTGGAAAACGATAAACTCGTCGACTCTGTTCATAAACTCGGGCCTGAAAGTGGAACGAGCGACCTCCATAACCAGGTTCTTCATATTTTCATATGCTGAAATCTTATTGTTCCCAGATGCCTTTAAACTGTCGAGAATATGCTGAGACCCCAGGTTGGAAGTCATAATTACCACCGTATTTGTAAAGTTCACAGTCCGGCCTAACATTTAAAAACACATTACAACACCCACACACACAATGTACTATACATACATATAGACATGAATACACACACACACACACATTCATACATTAAATATATACACGCAAAAGTACAGTCATTGTGTACAGCTAAACATACTGCACTTCCGCAAGCACGTGCTGTTTATAGGTTCATAAGCCATACCTTGTGAATCCGTCACACGCCCATCATCCAAAATCTGAAGGAAGATATTGAAAACATCGCTGTGAGCTTTCTCAATCTCATCGAATAAAACCACTGAATAAGGCCTTCTACGAACACTCTCCGTAAGCTGACCACCTGTTTATCATTGAGTTATTTAAAAGTAATGTATACAGACGTAAATACATGTGTGTGTGTGTGTGTGTGTGTGTATAATCTGTGTGTACCTTCTTCATAACCAACATATCCAGGAGGAGCACCAATAAGTCGTGAAACCGCATGCTTCTCCATGTACTCACTCATGTCAAATCTTAACAATGCTCTATCGGTGTCAAACAGATACTCCGCCAATGCCTTGAACACAGAAGGAAGATTAGATATCTATTGCGTATAATTATGCACACGTAGATATAATATACATATAGACTGATATCTTTAACGCACACCAATATAATTATGTAAAATAGATTAAAATAATAAACACGCCTAGTCCACTTAATATACACTATCTAGCGACATGCGCCCCCCCCCCCCCCCCCTCTCACACACACACGCACACGCACACAGGATACCTTAGCTAGTTCTGTCTTTCCGACTCCAGTTGGGCCCATGAACATGAAACTGGCTATGGGTCTATTTGGGTCAGAGAGTCCAGCTCGTGAACGCCGTATAGCATCCGCCACAGCTTTTACCGCAGGATCCTGGAGATACAATTAATATCAGACACACACACACACACACACACACACACACACATATATATATACATGTCATATGCTCCACTAGCATGGCATTCTTATCCCGCTAGATCGTATTAAAACTTTAATGTGGCAATATAGATTAAGCAAACAGAAGTATTTATATACAATATCATTATGTAGTAGATTACCTGGCCTATCAAGCGCTTGTGGAGATGGTCATCAAGCTGGAGAAGCTTCTCCATCTCAGACTGCAACAGCCTCGAAACGGGAATCTTGGTCCACTTGCTAACAATCTCAGCAATATCATCCGCAGTTACTTCTTCACGTAGCATAGTCTTCTCTGACGTACGGTACGTGGAAAGCTCAGTTTCTGCCTTGTTTAGTTGCTTTTGTAGGTTTATTAGCACTCCATACTTCAGCTCTGCTGCCCTGTTTAGATCGTAGTCCCTTTCTGCTTGCTGGATTTCAAGGTTAACCCTGTCAATCTGCAAAAGCACAGACAGTCAGTACTATACGTGCCAATTTATGTGTATGTGTATCTTGTGTTCTTCTTAAGTTATGTCTTTAAATAAATAATAGTTTAAACATATAATATACATACATACAGAAACAACTACGAAAATGTACAAGGTTACGCATTGATATGCAACGCATAGATGAAGCGTTCACACACACACACACACACACACACACACACACACACACACACACACACTCTTCTTTGCAGGAGTTGATCCGAGCCATGATGGATTTCTCAAGCTCCCATTGCTGCTGCAACGCCTTTTGCTTCTCCTTAAGCGAAGCCAGCTCGGCCTCAATCTTGTGCAGTCTCTCTTTTGAGGCTTTGTCACTGTCGTGCTCCAAAGAGAGCCTCTCCATCTCCAGCTTTATTATTGCTCGATCAATCTCGTCTAGTGCTGTTGGTTTTGAGGTTCTTTCCATCTTTAGCTTTGCAGCAGCCTCGTCAACAAGATCAATGGCTGAAACGCAAAGCATCCCGTTATACACATACATACATTGAAAAATACACGTGTACAACGTATACACATGCATATATATCATATAAATGCGTGTGTGTGTGTGTGTGTGTGTGTGATATACAGGTTATACTTACATAGAGAAAGTAAAAACAAGTGTACATATACTCGCAATGTACATAGACTAGTATGTATAGCCTATATTTTGAAAGAAAAAGATATCCATACCCATCTGCGTCTGAAGTATATCTCTGTGTGTGTAACCATGTTATACATATGCCACAAAGATATACATACGTATGGATATGTACATAACGTCTTTGTGCGTGTGTGTGCGGTTTGTGTGCGTAAGTTCCCTATGTATACGATGATACAAACATGCACATTATTTAAAATATTATTATTAACTAATCTATACATACATATTTATACACCTTATGAAATCAGAATATGTTATGAAATTAATAAGAATAAAATTTGAAGTATTAGATAGATGTAATTTTGTTTATTTACATACCCATATATGTTTTTGTTTGTATACATAAGTTTGTAAATGTGTATACACAATATGTATCCATGTGTATGTTAACTACTCCATGGAATGCATGCTAGTAACTCCAAAATCTCAGAAAAGGATCAGAAGAAGCTGTTGAAGGTAAATAGTAATAAACCTACGTACCTTTGTCAGGTAGGAAACGGTCACTAATATATCTCGAAGAAAGCAAGGCAGCTTCAACCAGAGCATTATCCGAAATCTTCACACCGTGATGAAGCTCGTACTTCTCACGCAAGCCACGAAGTATAGAGATTGTGTCCTCAACAGAAGGCTCTGCTACGTACACCTGTTGGAAACGCCTCTCCAATGCAGCATCCTTCTCGAGGTATTTTCTATATTCCTTTGTTGTTGTTGCACCTATACATCGTAGTTCTCCACGCCCGAGCATTGGCTTCAGCAGGTTTCCTGCATCCATTGCCCGCTCGTAGCACCTATACGACAAACCATTGTGTTAGTGATTATAACATCTGCGTAGAATTATATATATGTACAAATGACTCAAGAAAAATACAGAGGAACGTGGAAACTTACATAAATATACACATCTATGTAGCTTTAAATAATAAAGATCGAAAGATACAGACAAATATCAAAATAAATGTTCCTTCCATTTGCATGTGATATAGACACGCGCGCGCACACAATATCTAGTTACCTGCGCCGACTACCATGTGGATCTCATCGATAAATAGAACAATGTAACCTTCCGAGTCCTTCACTTCTTTCAGCACTGCTTTCAGACGATCCTCAAACTCTCCTTGGAATTTAGCACCAGCAATCAGTGCTCCCAAATCCAACGAGATTAACTACAGAAAAAAAACAGTTAAGCATGTTAAGCTATATCAATTATGTACATATGTATTTCAATGCACATAAACATATTTATAAGAAAAACGTATCCAACTTATAATCCAGTTCAGCACCTTTCGATTTGCAAGCGCTTCAGGAACATCTCCGTGAATGATACGTTGTGCAAGCCTGTTGAAAAAGTCAAAATTATACATACGATTAAACCCACACACACACACACCACGAGCGTATGCATTTATGAATGACTGCCTATACATACCCTTCAGCAATTGCCGTCTTACCAACTCCAGGCTCACCAATTACCACAGGATTATTCTTTGTTCGTCTACACAGAATCTGGATGCACCGACGGATTTCATCATCACGACCAATAACAGGATCCAGCTTTCCTTGTCGTGCCATCTCCGTCAAGTCAACACCATACTTCTCTAAAGCCTCGTACCTGTTCTCAGGAGCTACAAAAGAAGGCGTCAATATACAGAATGTATGTAAGTATTTATCATTATATATATATATATATATATATATATATATATATATATATATATATATATATATATATATTATATATATATATATATATATATATATATATATCACTTACATTGATCGGTGACTTTATGTGAGCCTCGAATAGACTCAATTGCCTCTTTAGTTGATTTAAGTGACAAACCAAACTGATTAAAGAGCTCCATTCCAATTCTTGGATCTTCAGCTAGCCCAAGAACTAGGTGCTCAATAGATAGATATGAATCTCCAAAGTCATTCATGTGGTTCTTAGCTCGACCAAACAGTGCCTCTAGATTTTGTCCAACCATTGCACCGGATATATTTCCAGTAACCTAGACATCCATGCACAATAAGTCTCAATATATAGACTTTTTACATAATATTACCTTGGGTTGTCGCTGAATATATTTTTCAGTAGCTTGTAAAAGAGCTGAATTATCAACGCCAGCCTTGGTGAAAATGCGACGAGCAAGGCCATTCCTTCTGCTCAAGTAAAGCCTTGAGAAGATGCTCTGTCTCAACTACTTGCTGCTTGCTGTTTTGTGCTACTTCAATGGCTGCTACAATTCCTTGCCATGCCATGTTTGTAAAATCCTGGGCGAAAGCTAGCAAAACACAAGACATCTCTATATATGTAATATGTACGTACATGTGTGTGTAGTAATTGTTTCGGTATAATAAATGAACTCAAAGACTTAACCAGATAAAACAAGTATATCCGTAGCATGTTAGTGCTTGTGTGTGAATGCGTGTGTGTGTGTTCAAGTGTGTATGTGTATGTGTATGTATACCCACAAATATGTTCCTAATTGCTATGCTTTCAATTGATAAATCAATGGGAGCAAACTACAATAGCCATGTCTGTGTGCGTATACTCACATACACAGACGTGTGTGTGTGTGTGTGTGTGTGTGTGACACATTACAAGAAAAGCATCTTTGTATACTAATGTATTTTGTAGAGTGTGTGTATGTGATCTCTATAAATGTGTGTGTGTGTGTGTACAAATTATATAAATATTAAAATTACTGTTTGTCCTCCCAAAGCAACAATTTAGCGTTCGTGTCCGTATACATATTTGTATATCTACACAGGGTGGGTATTGTAGTTTGCAATAGTGGGTGGCGTATTTTGCTTGTATTGATTCATGGATGTGTTAACATTTGTATGTGTGCGTAGATGAATGCGTACATATATGATACTTCCATACATATTTTCGTGACATAGAGGTTAAGAAAACACACATCTTACACAGATTTTCACAATTCTTTTTCAACATATATGCATACATACAGAGGCACACATATATGCATTCTTTTGCTGCTTATACTTACTGTGAGAGGTGCTTCCATACGAGATGTGCTGTGAAATCCTCTGCCGTGATCGAGAGACCATGGGGCACCTCGCCTGTATAGATTCTCCGACCATATTTTCATATGAGCCCTGTTTTCTGCGATTCCTGCATCAAAAACACACTCTTTGCTGTGCGAAATCCCCTGTGAACCGCCCGTGACAAAATTGATCGCTCCTAATCCACGCCTCCATCGCAGCTGGTGTGGCGCGAGCTCCTTGGCGGCCAACAGCACCCGTCCTGCAACTCTTCCTTGCATTCCTCTTCAAAAACCCTAATCTAGCAAAACCCTAAACCCTGTTTAGCTGTTGGAGTGCTCCTCAAGAAATCTAGAGGTTTCCGAAGGGTTTTACACTGTTAGGTGGCACGTGGCAGCTGACTTCATCGCGCTCTTTATACATTGTTATGTTTACATGTTTGTAGTTTAAATACAGTTGACACACATGTGTATGAAATTATTAATTAATTATCATAATTAAGTAAATGTTAGAAATACTACAATTTTCTATTAATTATATTATATTGTTATACAAAAGTGAATTACAAACTAATGATTAAATTATATCGATATTTTATTTCTTAGTTTTTAAAATACAACGGTGATATTTTGGTAAATGCAGAAGTTTAAAGTACAAAACCCTAAACCCCGTGTTTAGGGTTATTGGCGATGGCGCTACTTTGTTTCGTCGTGGATGTATCGCGTCTTCATGGCGCTGTGCTCCAATCCATTCAACAGGTATATTCCTCTCTCCGAGATGGCATTTGTTCAATCTGCATTCTTTAGTACATATATACATACATACACGCACAACACACGGATGTGCGTGTAAAAATCAGCATATTGATGTGTTTTTATTTGCAGTGTCTTTTGCAGCTCGTGAATTTCTACGTTCTTAAATCGCAGAGAAGCGCTTCATCCAAACCAAGCGAAAGCAGCATTGGTCTATGCCTGATCAGAATGGACCCCGAGAGCAATTCATACAAGGTGTGATATATGCACATATATATACACATACTATATAAATATGTATATTATAGGAATGGCCAATGTCACAGCCATGTTGTTTAGGAGTATGAACCGAAAGGTGGCCATATTGTAATGGTATCCATTTAATTTAATATCTTACTTAATATTTAAAAATGTGTTTTAAAATAGTCACATCGAACTGTTTTTTATTGCATGTCGCTAGAAATTTTATACTTATTTTCAATAATCTTTTATTTTTTCAAAAACAATGTATGTTTTTAATAATTTCAAATTTTATTAATACTCTATTTGTAGTCTGTATAAACTATATGCGCTCTCTATGAAGAAAATGCTCAACAGTGTTTATCACACACAGCTTCATGTATTATGTGGATGGTTTGTATTTATTAATCTTTTACTACATCAGCTGAAACCATAGCTGAGCCAAAAGCTCCTCTGAAGTTGAGAGACTTTCATCAAGCCATCATAAACGGTCTGAACTCGGCATCCCATTGCTGGAGTCTCAAGATGGAACAGGGCAGGTAATGTGTGTGTAACGTGTAAATTGCACACACACACAACCACTGCGATATAAAATGATCAAGAATCCTGCCCATACAATACCGAGCATGAATATTGCCTATATGTGTAGTTACGGTGGTACATAATACGTGATATTTTGCTGCAGTTTCTAGCTTGTCTTCTTTACTCGAAGAAGTCTCTCCTTGGTTCCCTGAGAGCGCTACCAAGCGGATAGTGGTGATAAGCAACTGCTTTTGTGAGCCTGCTGAATCCTTCAGAGAAACAGTCCTGGTACACTCTCTCTCTCTCTCTCTCTCTCTCTAGATATGTGACTAATGTTGTAAACAGGAGGCTGCACGTAGATGTATAATGATCGACTTCATAGAGCTGGATCTAGCGGACCACAGCAACGACCAGTGTTTATACCCACAACCAAAACTCGCAGGAGAAATTCAACATGGGATTGCCGAGTTTGACAACTGCACTTTTCAGAGAATGCATTGGAGTACGTACTATATGTATATGTGTGCGTAAACATGTACACACGTATATGTGTGATAACATCCCTTTTTGGATTGTTTAGATTCGGCAACTATTTCACCCTTGTGAAAGACTGGCTGCAAGAGCTTGGTTCTGATGAAGAAGGATCTACTGAAGCGGTTCTTCACTTCACTACAGGATGATATTAGCAAAGTCTTTTGTACGTTTTATCCTGCAATTCTTAAACTTAATGACATTTTGAAGCCGTGCGAGGTATGGTTGGTGCGTGCGTGTGTGTGTGTTGTAACTTGTTTACAGGCATGCAGGTGTCATTGTATGGCACTGGGGTCGAACACGGGCAACAATAGAACACAGTGTCCCATTACAGGAAACGAGCTCGACAGCCGCGACGTGGCAGAGAATTGTCTGAAGATCGGAGACACGAACATTCTCAGATGCCTTTGTTGTTCAAACCCCCGACAAGCTCTTCGTCTACCTGTCACTCATCCGTCGTCTTCACGGTGGTTGGATGTGTGTGTCTTGCGTTGCTTAGCGAGAGTTTGCTGTTTGGCCTTCCCTATGTGGTGGTTGCTTCTTCTGAAGCTGATTTAGCCGAATTTAGTGAGTCCTCTAACAATGATCGAGGTGAGTCACGCACGCACCCACCCACATACTTTACACACATTTATGTATGTATGTATTGCAGTGTTTACGGCACTTTGTCAAGAGTTACACAGTAGAGACGCTGGCCTGCTTTGCACGGCTAACATAGACATGGAGTCTGGGAATGAGACTTCGTTTGTGTGCTTCTACATTTTCCTCCCGTCTCAGAACAATTCACTTCTAGCAAAGGTACTTAAATTGCTGATCATGCTTTAAATAATATAATAGTGAATATACACTATATTATGTAATATTCTAGTTACTGTACTAGTATTTTCAACATAGTATAGCGTATTCTACAGTATATGAGACATACAGTTGTTATTGCTAATTAATCTTATAATTGTAAATTGTTTTAGAGAATAGCTACCTACGAAGAAGTGATGCCTTTGCCCCCAGCCATGCGGACTATCACAAACGTGCCTGACCATGTAAGGAGTCAGTCAGCTCTCTGTTATCGAAGGTAAACAATATGCATATATATAGCGTCTCTGTACATGTGTGTGTGTGTGTGTGTGTGTGAGAGAGAGAGAGAGA
Organism: Selaginella tamariscina; assembly: GCA_003024785.1. NCBI lineage: Eukaryota > Viridiplantae > Streptophyta > Lycopodiopsida > Selaginellales > Selaginellaceae > Selaginella > Selaginella tamariscina. The sequence goes on from PUQB01000106.1 coordinate 161,151, forward strand.
GAGTTCATACGATAGTAGTTATACCACATGGCACATATAACTAGTATATTAAAATTCATACGGAATATTACTTTTTTAGCATTTGGTAAGTAGTTTAATCTGGTATACTAATTCATATAAATCATATCTACCTTACACACGGACACCATATACATACCTCTGTGTGCATTTGCATCTAGATGGAAGCTCAAAATTATGATCCCATTCAACATGGACGAGGCATTCATTCAAAATTGTCCAAAGTTGTAAAAGAAAGCGTGGAGTTCAGGTTAGCGGAGTTCAATTGTGTGTTCGTATACGTTGTGTCATACATATATGTATACCATATATGACACACATATATCCTAGACATACATATAAGCATATACCGATGCTTTAACATGTGTACGGTATGTATGTATGTAAGGGAATGTATACCGTATGCATGTAATTACATGTATACCAATGTATTTGTTTTATTTTTACTGCAGATCAAGCCGTTTAGAGGCCGCACAAAACGAGAGACAGTTCGTAAGTGCAACCAAAGTGCTTATGACACAACAACAGGAGCAACCGATCGGACGGCTGCGAAAGAATCTCCACGACATCTTTCCGAAGCAGCCAACGGTGCCGATGAAGCCATCTCTGCCGTTGAATGAGCCTCTCTCTGGACCGCCCAAAACAAGGCCCCAGAACGACCCGCCACGTGAGGCAGCCACGTCAAACGAACAGAATATTCTAGAGTCTAACGTGTTTAAGAATATCCATGGATGTCCTGTTCTAGGTTCATACTTCTAGGGTTTTATGGGAGGGAGGAAGGCGACATTCGTGAAGAGCACAGATGGAGGATCTGCGGCAGGGTCTTCGGCGCCTCAACAAATTTCACACCAGATGCATGGATTGATGCAATATAGTGCCATATCCAGGTCGAATGTGGGATTTCAGGTAAAATTTCTTAAACGTTTAATATTAGTAGTTAATTTGATGTCTTTATGTTATGTGTGTGTGTGTGTGTGGTGTTTTTCTCTTTAAATTTATAATGAGATTCAAAATATGCTATATATATAGTATAACATAGTGTATTAAGAACCAACAAAGCAATCAAACAATAATATGTTATATATTGTGTGGTGTGTGTGTGTGTGTGTGGTGTGTGTGTGAGAGAGAGAGAAGAGAAGAGAGAGAGAGAGAGAGAGAAGAGAGTGGATGTATGTACATATCTGTTTTCATTGCGAGATAATACATATTATAAATATAACTAAGAGAATAATCATAATTTCACAGATGTTATGTCCTTGGGTCTACATTGTCCTGGATGCTTGACAGGGAATACATTGAATGCAAGGTCTCTATATATGCATGTAGGTAGCTGTATGAATCACTAAAGAATGTTCAATTACTGAAAAGTTTAGTTTGCATACTGACGTATATGCATATACAATACTTTTAATGCTTATTGTTTCTCTATATATATCTATGAGCTATAACTTAGAACTTGTAGCTGTCTGTGAGTCTTGTATTCCTTGGCAACAAACACAACACTCACACATACGCACACGCACACGCATACATGTATGTGTTTAATTGTCTAATTGTTTTTAACAGTTATTGAAAAAAGCAGGATGGAAAGAGGGTACAGGCCTAGGTGTAGCTGAACAAGGGGCACTAAATCCCGTGGACACGTACCTCAAGTTTGACAAAAGGGAATAGGAGCGGAGAAAAAGGGTAAACCCGCAGAGTCTTCATTAACAAAAAGGGTAGAGGAGAATAACAGGAAAGGGGAAAAGGTAAGAAAAAGATCATCTCTAAGGCTGCAAAAAGGGTTGCTGCTGAAGAAGTTAGATTCAAGGAACAGGAGTTTGCTCGTGCCTTCTTCAGAGAATGGGCTCCGGATAATGTATAGATTTAGAGAGCATAAAACAATGTTTTAAACACATCACTATCTACTTATTTAGCAATTATTATTATGATTATGACTTTAAAATAAATTTATAGCCATAATAATCGGAATAAGTTTCAGGTTTTGAAAAGTTATAAGGTTTAATATAAATGCACATTAAACTTAAAATTTAATTACAGTAAAATAATATTTAAACATAGAGAGATATTTAAACTGTAGAATAATATTAAATATTTATTTTAAAGTATAAAAAATTTATACTAAATTCACATAAAGCAGTTTACTTAATTCTATTTAACATATTTACACAAAATACTAATGTCTTATTCATTTTATCGTATAAATCTTGTTTAGTATTATTGAGTTCTATAGTGATTTTAAGAGGTAAAAGATATAAAGTTGATATTTTAAAATAATATTGATTCTTTAATTTATACTGAAGAGGAAAATTTCACATGTGATTAAGTAAAAGTGATATATATTATAAAAATGTATTAAAACATACTTTAAAAATATGTTAATATTTAATGTCAAACTTAACATTATTTACATAAATGATAAGGCTAAAGTATATATGTATTATAATATACATATAAATAATGTTTTTTTACCAAATTCTATGTTATAAAAATGGATTGTTTTAATGAAAGTTCTTTAATAATAATTATACATGTAAATTTTAATTTTATTATTGTGTGTGTTCTTAATGAAAAATTTTATTGTACAATCGTGACAAACCAATGCATTAAATTATATAATTTTATTATTAAATTAAGTAAATCATGTTCACATGTAAATTTTAATAATATGATCTATATTGTATTATTGCGTCTTTTCTTATAAATATATATTTTAAATGTGATAATTTAATTAAATTAGCAAGTATAAAAACATAATACATGTTTATATTTTCTTAACATATAAATTTTAATATATAATATATGAATTACATTTATATTATTTAATAATTCCTATTCAAGGTTTTATTTAAGGTAAATTTATTTCCGTCGTCTCTATAACCTAAATATTTATGTACATTATATTATTGATTTTATTTATTATTTAAATATATATTTTGAATGTGATAATTTGATTAAATTAATGAAAAAAATTATAAAAATATATTACATCTTAATTATATTTTCTTGCCACCTCTAAATATATTTTAAGACAGAATAATTATTTTAACAAACATAAATATGTATATACCCAATTATAAAAATCAAATGGTTATAATGAATATTAAATAATAAAAACTCAATTATTTAAATTACTTCACATCCTTTTTATTTTCAAATATGATTAAAAATATGAAACTTTAATAAATTATAATATATTCACTTAAAGAAATTTAACTTTATTTTAAAGTGTGATAACTTAAAATACTTTATTATTTTTATTTAATTATTAAGTTATAAGGAGCTTTAATTTATAAATAACAAAGTTGCTTTATATAATGTGCATTGGCTCTATAATAAGTCAAACAAAAAATAATAAAAAAGATAATATTATGTAAAAATAATATTTTTAATTTTAAAATAAAAAATGTTAATTATATTTATTCTGAACCATATTTTTCAATTAAAAAACAAAGACTGCGTATGTAAATTTTTATTAATTATTAATATAGATTTAATATTTATCTCTTATTGTAGTTTTAACTTTTTTTATGTAATTTTATTGATATATTTTTCCTTATTCAAATAAATAGTTTGAGAATATAAAGTTTAGAAAATATTTTATTTAAATATTAATTTGTAAAATATTCTTATTTTATTGTTTTTGTTTATTTTGTAAATTAATAATTAAATTTGATTACGAATGATCCTTTCTAATGATATTTTAAAAGTACAAAAGAATAAATAAATTCTTACTAATAAAGTGGCTCTTTATTACATTATATAAAATAATAGTAATACAATTAAATTACATTTAAAAAAGATTATAAATTTTGTTTGGCATTTAAATAAAACTATATGAACAATAAGAAATAAAAAGATATAAATCTATTCATAACGCTTTAGTGTTTTTAAAAAAACTATGAAAAAATAATAAAAAATATAAGACAATAAAAAATTCTTATTTAAAAAGAATACGAATACCCAAAGGTTTTATATATATATATATACATATGAACAAGAATAAAAAGAGTAAGTGTACCTAAATAGAATTCAAAGTGTACAAGTGAACGCTTTAAATTCCCTTAATATAACTAAGTGGAATAGATAACAAATATATTAATAACCTTAGATAATTCATTTTAATCAATTAAATAATTTGTTAAAGAAAACAATGGGTTCAATTAACCATTAGGTATTATAAATAAATTAGAATCGTAAAGTAAAAACTAGCCATCCCTTTCAACATTAAACATCTTACAATAGTATGTGATCCAGACTTACTTTGATTGCATGTTAAAGTACACAAGCACATGTACCTCGGCATACATTGGTTTTGCAAAGATATAAGAACACTCGAATATAAACAACACACATATACATATGCATGTGTATATACTTACACGTCCTCCTCCTCCAATACGTATGTGGCAGGGTGTAAACCGTTAGAAACGCTTGTACGAGTTTCACTCATTTGAAACTCACTATTGTGAAGCTGCTCATATGTGGATGAAGTAGTACCGTTATCTCTGTTGAAAAATGCATGGACAGGAATAACACAGATGAGTAATGTTGCGAGGTGAAGGTTGAATTGAAGTGTTGCAGTTGCCTTTCCCCTCATTAAGTCCATTCCTTTGCAGTGCACTTTGGAGTCTTCTGCCCCGTGCGAATCCAGCCAGCAGCTAATAGCAAGCTTATTAATAATTACTCATGATTAATTTGTTTAAACAATATCATATTATTAACCTCTGATGAACAAGGATTATATAATATGATATTGAGTCTTAACATTTGAAATTGTCAATAAGCCTGCAATAGATACATATACATATACATATACATACATACATATATGTGTGTGCGTATGGGTTGGAAAACAGTAATGTAAGATAATCAAGCAATGAAATATAAAAATAGAAAAGGAAAGGACAAAAAGCTGCTAAGATTTAAGTAAATCTATTATAGCTATTTAAAACGTATAAATCTTCAACTACCAAAAATACCTTTATATACATAAGGCATTGTACAAATATATTAAGAACATATGTTTACATTAGTATGCAGGTCTAATCTGGCTTATGATGTATAAAACTTGCTCCTAATATAAAAACTTTAATAAAAAATGATTATATAATAGTGAACAACATACACAGCCTCTAAATGTTATACACTTAATAAATACACAGAGACATATAATGATTTTGTACACACACACACATACCCGTGAGCGATACCCGAGGAGGAAAACAACGAGAAAGCCATCTGAAGAAACCAGGTTCCCTGAAGAACAAGCCCCATGTTTTGCACAAGGCGAAGAAGCTCAGTCGGAATATGCAATCCTTAAACACGTAGCAACGAAGCATATTCCAATGGGAAACTAGAAGAAGACGGTGATATTGGCTCTCAACACCTAGCTCATCGGGGTCTCGTACATAGAATAGAAAGAACTCCATCCCAAAAGCGGTGATTGCTAAAAAACGAAGTGTTTCTTTTGGCAGTGGTAATAGACTGGTTTCTCCTTAACTATTTCAGCGAGTGCATAAACGAGGAACATAAGTGCAGCACCTGAATACAAAATATACACGTAAGTTTCACATTCATACATAAGTCTATGTGTACTGTATACCGGAAGTGTATAAATATGTATTCAATGGGCAACTATTATGTATATATGTGTTGTATACGGGAAGTATATAAAACGTGTTCTTACGGCAGAAACACAAATTGTTCATTGCAGGTAGATATGTATATATAGACTACCCACTTACGTTAGCATCCATTTCCATAGAGGTGTGCATGCCATATAAAGATTTCGGCATGCTCTATATATAAATACATTAAGTCGGACCGTCCTGTCACACACACACAACACACAGACACACAGAGCGTAATACAAAAGTAAAAGCAATTACGACAACATGAACCATTGTGTATAAATCTGTGTGTATATATGTGTACATAATATATACATATAGGTGTAGCTATTGTATGTATATACATACCTGATATTTCCAGCGACATGGCAGAGGAGACCAAATACCCACTCTTAGAATCACTATAGAACGCAATAATGCTTGACAAAGTGTGGAAAAAGGATAGGATTGCGACTACAATTGCTTGCAGATCACAATGGCGGATGGATCTACTCTTGCTACTGCTTCCGCTGATTTCAGAAGAGCCGGCAATTACCCGCCATATCCGATCCCCAGAAATCCCATGCCGGCTCCAACCATGCGCTGCCATCCCATCTTGACCAGCCCTAACCACGAACCCTAAATACAGAACATTCAAAGTTTTCATACTTTAGTTTTTTATATATTTCTAGTTATAATTTATTAAATGTGAGGCATTTATTATACTAGATTTAATGAATTATTTTATTTCGTTTTTATTATGTATATTAATAAATAACATTACATAATATGTAGACGGATACGCGTGAAACCAGCAGAAGTTGTTGATATATAGTTATATGTGTTTCAAGTTATTAAACCCTTTTAAAACCTAGGACCATTCATTTAATTTAAATACTTAATTATAACCATACAATTGCTATAATAATATTATATTAAGTATAAAAAGAAGGTTATAAAATATAAATTCAAGTGCAATTTAATAAAATTGTAAGTTTATTAATTTAATTTTTTTAAATTCTAAAAACATTAATTTTTTTTAATTTATCGTATGTAAGATTTTATAAATGCTTTTGAATTATCTTATTTAAAATTATGATAGCTTAGTGTGATGTTTTTTTAATTAAGTTAATTAATAACTAGAATATGTGTTAGCATATTAAGGTTTTTGAAATTGTAAATGGCATTATGACATTTAGATGCATATTGAGTGCACATATGCTCTATATATATATATATATATATTTTCAGTTGTTTAAATGGAGCGTAAGGCAACGTGGTAACACATATTCTAACTTAGGAGGTATATTCACAATGCAATTCTAATTCAATAACAATTAAACTATTGGTTATGATTGAGTTATTAAATGTTAATTCATAAGTTTAATTATTATGTATAGCAATTATTAGCATATGTATTTCAAACAGACAATAGAAATACATTTTATGTATCAAAATATGTATAAATAATTAGATGTTTATCTATTGTTTTAAACTACTTACATGTAAGTTAATTTCCATAAAATTATCTGTATAATTGATTTGTGGTGGATGTAATGAAGGTTAACCTATTTATTAAAATTTAAAATATTAAAAAGTAAATTACATATTGTGAATTGCAAATTTATATAAGTCTTTGATGAACATATTTACCTGGAATAAACGATCAAAATAAATCTAGTAAAGTATAATAAAGGTGTGTATATATTAAATATAGCATAGTTATGAACACGAACAAGAGCCTCAGATTTCATAAACCCGACCACGGAATACGATCACGGGTCACGGCTCACATGGTTCACAAATATTTTAATGAATATTTTAAGAATATGCTAATTTTAAATTATGTTATTCTAAGAATATGCTAATTTTATTATATTAATTTTGAGTCTATAAACTTCATCCCATCGTCGCAAAGAAGGATGCTTTTGCAGTATGCTGATTGTTGCGCCACTTGGATTGCTGCTGCTGTGCCTTGGATTGCTGCGTGCTCCCTGGATTGTTGTGTGATGTCATGCGCCTTAAAAAGAATATTTTGCAAATATATTCGATCGAGAGTAGTCTAAATAATGTTTCATGTTATTCCAAACATAGTTCACGAACACGGCCGTGGGAACACGACCCATGGCCGTGTTCTTGAAACACGGTGAACACGGCCGTGTGTTTCAAGAGATCCCGGCCGTGTTCGTAAATGAAATATAGAAGTAATTAGGCATAATTACTCCTTTAATTAGGTATAATTACTCATTATGAGGGACCTCTGTGCTGAATATATCGACAGCCCACATGAATACACCCAGTGCAGTGTGGATGTTGTAGTTGCGGTCTTTGGGACTTGCCTCGGACTCTTGCTTATAAGCTTCATAATAGTCTTCCTCATACGACGACACCGCCACCAACAAGTACACGATGTTTACCATACACAGGAGGTACATAGCGTGCGTGTGTGTTTGTTTTCTATAGCACAAATATCTGTTGTTTTATTGTTGTTGAATATAGTTTTGTTTTAAATGAAAGGATTGTTCGATTCTGAATAGTCTGTAATAGAGAATAAATTTATTTATAAGATGGATCTTTGTTGCAGGTGCAGGTGCCTGTGCATGAGTTGAAATTGCCAAGCATTCCATATGAAAGGATTGATGCTGCAAAGAGATATATAATTGGGCCAGAATGTCCGATATGTCACGAGGAGTTTGAAAACTCGCAGAACGTACACATCTTGCCCATTTGCGAGCATGTATTCCACGCGCAGTGCGTGGGTACGTGGTTAACTACGAGAGGAACTTGTCCAGTTTGTAGGCAGGGTGTTTACCAAGGTCCACAAGTGGACCTGACTGAGATTACTAGTGTTTAAGTTATGTATATATGTAAAGACCGTGAAAAAATGTTTTTACATCGTATTTATAAACTATAGATTTATTATACAAATTAACATTAAACAGATGTTATAGTAGACATATATACTCCTGTTTTGTGTAATTACACACACGTATTTATAGGCATATGAGGACTGAAATGGATACATCCATATGCATATTGAGTTCACGTATATATGCATACATCAGTTGGAGCGTGGCGTCACTATTGCACATCTATGTATGATTTCTGCATGGACAATAAAATACACAAAAACATTGAGTTAAACATTAATACAAACAGTAAGGCAATCACATATACTGTACGTCAGTTATCTTAGTTAATTACTATATTATACGTTTATATTGAAAATAAGAAAAGCTTTATAAGGAACCATCTAACACAGTTTCTTACTTAAGCTTTAATATCCAAGTCCTTTGTTGTTGTCTCCTAAATCAAACGAGCTTTATTACCAGCAAGAGAGAGTTACTACTTATATAACTTACATGAGATTTGTTACCTTGTTTTTTTCTTATTAATGGCTGAGGTGTTTCTTTTGTGGATTTGGTATTTTATAACATTTTGCATATACAATTTTGAAATACGTTCTTCATAAGTATTAATTATTATTAAAATTATTAACTAAGATCTAATAGCATTGTTTAGTTCTTCGCTTCAATAGTTCATTGGCTATGTGATAATCTTTTTATTATAATTTCAAATATGAAATTAAGAGACTTTTCATTTTTTATTGTAAATATTTATAAAAGTTTATATAACCTTTAAGGTGAAGTAAACGGCTCGCATTTGATAATTTATTGTAAATTTTATTACGAACTCAATATGCATTATCTTGAATCTTGTCCAATAACTCTTTTTAAGAATGTTTTTTTAAAAGGAAATTTCTAATGCCTTTACAATTTCACTAATGAGAATTTTTAATGCATCATTAATTATAAAGTGACTTTCAATTTACTTTTTTAAAGTTCAAGAGAAGAGATCGTGTTCTATTTTATCACCAAATAGAGTTATTATGAGAAGAATTTTAATATTAATCATTAACATCATGTATTTTTAAGTTGTTTATCTAATGGAGAAATTTTTAATATGTGAAACATCAACTTGATTGTCAATGTTAAAATTGTTTAAAACATTATCATTTTCCTAATTTCTCATAAGGTTAACATATTCCTTTTATGTCATATATAAGTTTATTATATAACATAAAAAGCAATTTTAAATATATATTAAAATAATTATAATTCCTTTTTACTTTCATAATTATATGTAAAAACATTGAATTTATAATTGTTATTACATGATTAAAAGGAAAATTCATTTGTGAGGATTTTAACATACTTCTCAATGAATGAAACGATGTTGTAGTTCAATTTGGAAATGTAAATTATAAAGTTCGATTACTTTATTACATGGAATTCCAATTCTACTCACCTATGAAGTTTTTATATTATTATTTAAAGAGATTGTTTCTGAAGTTATTTAAAGTAAACAATCATAATTTCACTACAAATTTTGGCAATGACATGAGTGTTAACCATGTGAAATCAAATTCTAGTTAATCATATTTTATTAATAAATATAACTTACAAATGTATTATCAACAACTTAAGTATAACATATGAATTACATATGTTAATTATAATGTCCAGTATCTATGGATGGAATTAACATTGTAATAAAATAGATAGGAGACAAACAGAAAATATACTAGACACATTATTAATGTGTATTTGTTTCCAATAAGGAATTTGACTACTTCTTCAGAAGTGACGCACCCTGTTACAAAGTTGAAATCCTGCCGACAATATTTCTTTGATATATAATTATTACACACAATTAGATGTGCGCACACACACATGAGATGTGAAGCCAATCTACAAACTTCCTGCCAAGAATTAATGATATATATACATGTACATTAGTAGTTCTACCCATATGTGTGTTATACAAACTTGACTTAAATATATATGTACAGAGAGATTTTTATGTAAAAAGAGAAATGTAAACATTAGTCACTACACTTCTACTAATTTGGTTCTTTTAAGTACATATGAGTGTATTTATAACACGTCACAAACGCACGTTTATAGGCATATGAGGTCTATATTGAGTGCTATATTATATATATATATATATTCAGTTGTTTAGATGGAGCGTAGCGTCACCATTGCACATGTATGTATAAGCTAAACACACACACACCACACAATCACATATATTGTATGTCACATATAATGTAAGAATCTTAATTAATTATATATTATACATTTATATTAAAAATTAAAAAAGCTTTTCAAGGAATCTGGTGGGTACTCGTCTAAGACATCTTAGGCACGGTAGGCGACCAATTATGTAATCAAATGGTTTTATAATTGAAGGAATTATATAGTGTTTTTATAAAAAATAATTCAGTTCTTTACTTTAAACATGTTGTAAATATTATAACAGTAGCAGTAATGATTAAGCTTTCCTGCCCTTATGAAAAAACATGTTTGAAAAATTCAAATTCATTTATGAGCAAAACTATGCTATATAATTAAGTATATAAATATAAAATATATGGAACATAGCGTGTGTTCGTATATACCTACATTACTCAAATGCTTTGTGGGTGTATATATGTAAGCACGTCTCCGGTTTGTTGGAAATACATTTTCTTTTAACACACATGATCAATTATATATATAAAATAATATATTATATTTGTACTTAAATATAATGTTAACATAATTATATACTATATAATTAAGTACGTAAATATAATATATATGGAACATAGCGTGTGAAACAATTATACACCACATGTGACCTCCCATGCTAAAGGACTAAAAAGACTAAAAGAATATCTTGCCAACCTCATGTTCAACAACTATGACACATATAACATATATATATATATATAATTTTAATATTCTTTGAATAACATAGATTTAAAGCTAAGATACAATATTAAAATACATTTAAGTTTGATTACGTATGTATGCCGTTTTAAATAGTATACTATGTTTGAAAACTACAGTTAGAAATTGTCATCTTTATAACCCTATATTTTATAAAATTAAATCTGTACCCTATTGTATCATTTTTTTTTTAACTCGAGTCAACTCATGATGCAAAAATAGTCCACTAGTAAGCAACTTGCACACAGATGAGAACATATTCCAATACTAATACTCTTCCGCATATGACAAACATTAATATATATAGATATTAACTTGAGTATTTCTTAACATTCATTCCCAGGATCCTCCTAAGAACACACTAATGGGATTCAAATCTCGGGATGGAGAATTGCACCCTTCATCATGTGTATGTATTATACAATTTTGTTAAATTCTTCATATAAGTGAGATATCTTACTCTCTATAATCTATATTATGAGTTAAAGATATGACTGCAGTGTTTTTCTTTAAATATACAGTGGCAGTAACCTTGGATCAAATGGCTACAATATCAATTGGGATCAATCTATTCTCATTCACATTCAACAAAGAACACTTCGGACTGGGTACATCTGCAAACATAGTTACCAATTTCATGGGAACCATGTTTCTAATGACACTCCTCGGAGGCGTCATTTCTGATGTATGGTGGACTAGATTCAAAACTATCCTCGTTGGTGGTGTTTTCGAAGCACTGGTACGTGTGTGCGCATGCGTGTGCGTGTGTTACATGTATACACTGTAACTTGCAGGGGATCTTGTTGATGACACTTGCAGCGTCCATACCGAGCTTGAAGCCTGCAGAATGCCAGGCTTTCAGTGCTTCCTGCAAGGAGCCGACTACATCTCAGAAGGCGGTTTTCTTCGGTGGGCTTTACCTGATTGCGGTCGGAGCTGGTGGAATGAAGGCAAATCTTGCCACGATGGGGGCGGACCACTTTGAGATTGAGGATAACGAGGAGGAAAGAAAAGAGCTCGGCCTTTACTTCATCGTGTACTTCCTTTTCTTTCTCATTGGCGGATTTGCTGCCGTAACCGGGTTAGTGTACCTGCAAGACAACGTCTCGTTCAAGGTTGGATATATTACAGCACTGGCATGTTCCTGCCTCGCGTCTCTCGTGTTACTTTGGGATATCCTTTCTACCAGAGGAAGAAGAATGCCACAACTGGTGACGGCCCTCTTGTGAGTTTCATTCAAGTCTTCGTGGCAGCGTTCAGAAACCGAAACTTACCGGGTTTACCACCGGAGATGCTGCATGAAATACAATTTGGTGATAACACACGCAAGATACCACACACGGACGAGTTCAGGTACGATCGACGTGATATATGCGTGTCTATGTGATATGTCTCTTACAGGTTCCTTGACAAGGCAGCGATAACCGACTACAGATGCACACCGAAGGCTCAAGTGAGCTCGTGGAAGATGTGTACTGTTACACAGGTGGAGGAAGTGAAGATCGTACTGAGTATTCTACCGATATTTGCGAGCACCATCGCTCTCAATTGTGTGATTGCTCAGGTGCAGACGGTCTCGCAGCAGCAAGGCCGAACAATGGACAGGAAGCTGTTTAACGGCTTTGAGATACCTCCTGCGTCTGTGTCGGCTATGCCGCTGTTGGCCATGATCATGTTGCTGCCGCTGTATGAGTTTGTCTTTGTGCCAGTGGCCAGGAGGATAACTGGAAACGAGAATGGCATCACTTACTTGCAGCGGATATCGGTGGGGCTTCTTCTGTCTATACTCAGTATGGTAGTTGCAGTGTTTGTTGAGAAAAAACGGCTTCACGTAGCCAGGGAACACGGTTTACTGGACAATCCCACTGCCACAGTTCCCTTGAAGATCATCTGGATTGCCATACAGTTCTGTATTATCGGGCTAGCGGACATATTCACATTTCTAGGGCTTATGGAGTTTTTCTATAGGGAGTCCCCAGAGAGACTACGTAGTATGTCCACCTCGCTTTCTTTTGTTTCGCTCGCTCTCGGTTACTTTCTTAGCTCTGTATTGGTTTCCATTGTGCAACGGTTTACTACACGGCATGGTAGTTTGGGTTGGCTTCCTAATAACATTAACAGGGGTAAACTCAGTAACTTCTACTGGTTGCTTGCGTGTATTAGTGGTGTCAATTTTTTATATATGTTCTGTGTGCGAAGTGGTATAAGTATAGAAAACTGGACGTGGTAAGTGAGGAGGACGTGGTAAAGGAAAAGTTGGAAACGGATGGTAAACTATGTGCTGGTGGAGAAGAGGAGGTTGGGAGTGTTAGTATGAGACCATTGATTACCAAAGGAGATAATGTAGTTTAATTAGTGTACTTTGGTTTTCACATGTATACATGCATGCATATCCGTTTTAAACCTGTAATACATTATGATTATTAACAGCGTTCTCTAACAATGATAATGTACGAGTGTTTATGAAGCAGTATATAAACGTCAAATGTACATGAGTGTGATGTTTATGTACATACCCATGTGAAATAAACAATTCAAAAAGTAATATATAAAAACTAGATATATGTTATATATATAGAACATACAAACACACAAGTAATTAAACATTTATGTGAGTTGTCAATAAGGATTGCAACAGAAGTGTATATGCATTTAATCTTTTCATTATAAGATTTTCAAGTATGTGGTACGCATCCTTGTCTCTAAATTAATTTATTATTCACATTAAATACATCACTAACAATTAATAATAATAATAATAATTATTATTTAATTGTTTTGTAAACCTAATTGATCCATAAACAGTACAAAGGGCAATTAATGTTATACAATTTCATACAAAAGAGTAGTGAATAAGAAGTAAAAATTTAGATATATGTAAAAACTGTTGTGAATGTGGCATCTCAAGCACCAGAGGTATATTCATGCATATAAATATTTGTTACATAGTTATATTATGGTGGTGAGGATATCTTTGTGTAATTGAATTTTATATTCTTGACTCATCCTTATTGTTAATGATGGAGATGGCCATACAAGGTAACAAATTCACACGTTACTAAAGGTCATGCACCATCTTTGGTACTAAGGATGGGGCAAAACTCATAGCCTTTTAAAGCTTGCACATCTTTAATGATGTGGGGTAAAACTTATAGAATTTTAAGGTTATGCATCAAACATTCATAAAGTGAGGCAAAAATTGTAGTATTTTAAAGTCATGCACCATCTTTAGTGTTAAGGATTGAACATAACTTGTAATTTGTAACCTTATGGAGCCATGCATCATGGTTGGGACATATATAAGATGGGGCAAAACTTATAGTATTTTGAGGTCATGCACCATTTTTGGTGTCAAGGATGCAACATGATAAGATGGGGTAGAACTTATAGTATTCTAAGGTCATGCATCATTCTCGGTGTTGAGGATGACATTTTTGAGGTAAAACTTATAAAGAATGGAACATGTACAAGATGAGGCAAAACTTATAATATTATGAGATCATGCACCATCCTTAGTGCCGAGGATGGGCCATGCACATGATGGGGCAGAGCTTCCAGTATTTTGAGGTTATGCACTATCCTTGGTGTTGAGGATGGGCCATGCACAAGATGGGATAGAACTTATAACCTTCTGAAGCCATACATTATCCTCGAGGCAAAACTTGTAGTCTTAGGGAGTTATGCATCAACCTTGGGGTAAAATTTATAACTTTATGAAGCCATGCATCATCCTCGAAGCAAAACTTGTAACCTTAAAAGCATATTAATCTCGCATTAAAAAAAAATGAACTCACAACCTTTTGGGGCCATGCACCATCCTTTATGCCAAGGATGGTGCATGGCTTTAAAAGAAGGGAATTGACATTCCCACCACACCATACCCCTGGTTTTAATCGTGATGTAACATCATTAGGATTTGTCACAAGCCACACTTGTCATAGTTTTATTATGACTTAACCTTTTACTTTGGACATTAATTGTTGTTACCTATTGTACTATGTTGATGGACCCTAGATGTAGTAGGAAACAGTCCAATTAGTGCACTTGGGTATTTGGTGATGGTTCGGTCGGGTGTTATTAGGTATTTATAGGAAACTCTAAATGAAGTTAGAACTTACTTTTTAAAATTCATCCCCGATTTTGATGTCCCAATTAAGCTGATTGATTAATGCAGACAAGTTCGGTGTGTTGAATAGGGTTAGGAACACCCCTAGGGTTGACCTAACCCTAGGTTTGCCTTAACCCACACCCTACTTCCTTGGGTAGGGTTTAGGGGTAGGAGCAAGGGTAAGTTATAAGTTTGTCTCATTAATTTAACTAAGGGGCTGAAATTCCGTGCCAGCCCACTTACACATATAGGAAAAGAAAGGGGGGAGGGGGGGGGCTCCGTCACATAAATAAGGTAGAGTATGTAGTAGGAGAACTCCTGGGTTCATGACTGAGTTCATTGCTCTTCTGCCGATGCAAGTTTTAACTTGTGTCGTTAAGGTACAACCCTCTATTGTGCCACCTTAACTTCCAAATAACAGGGGTACATCTTACCTTCGGGGTAGCTCACCATTAACGTTGGCGAATCCATACTTGGAAGGTCTTGTCAGAATGCACATTCAAGAGGTAGAGGTTAAGGCTTGTCTCCAGCCTCCTCCTCTACGTCAAGCTAGGTGTAGCACTCATGGCCAAGCAAGACACATGTGTCCTTGTCCAATTGTGGGCATGGGATCTTGTTTGACAGGTTCATGTTACCCAATTCCTAAGGGCTCATTGAGGGGTTCTAAAGTTGGCATTTAGGAGCTACATTTGTGGCACTTTGTGCAACTCTTGAGCTATGACATGATAGCCCACATTGTGGAAGGCAGTGTCACATGGAGATGTGACATTGGGTTAGACGCCACATGATACAATGCTCAAGGCACGCCTTCGGGTTGTGTCATGGGCTTGTTGCTAAGAGGTTGGATACTTTAGCAAACATGCATGCTTGTGTTTGCACTAGGTGCTAAGCCTTGGGCATTCGCTCAAGGGTGGTTAGGTCTCGTAACTAGGTTTGCTTTGGCACACTTGGCTAGGGGAGTGTTCTCCTTGGAATCTAGGGGTTGAACAACCTAGGCTTGTTAGCAGGAGTCCTTTTGTGAGGCACTCGCAAGGTCATATTTTTAGGGTTATCCAAATTTAGCCTTAGGGAGTTTCTTAACAAGACACTCGTGTCTACCTACGGCACACACTCGTGTCCTCATTAAGTATTAGCCCTAGGTCTAGGGTATGACCTGGTCACTCAAACCCTTAAGGGTTAATCATGGTTCATGGTACCCCTTGTCGCCCTAAATGGGTTGTACTCTCAAATGAGGGTGATTCCTCAAGGGTTAAATGACGATGCCTTAACTCTGTCATGGGGGTATGTGTGAAACACATTTCCTCTGTGGGGTTAGGGCATGAGCCTGTCTAGGTCTACTGGGATAGGATTCTAAAGTCTACTCAAAATATTCTCTAGGGTTCGGGGGATGATCATTCTAGGGGATTTAGGGTAGGACTTTAAGTATTTTGTTTAACTAGGCATCTGAGTCAAACTCTCGGAGTCATCTTGAAAGACTTAACGTTGCTCACACAGGGTGATGACACTAGATGGCCACTAGGCAGCCACATGTTGGCCCTTTGAGTTAAAACTTTAACGACACTTGTCAACACTAGCTGCTTGATCTGCTACTCCACCATTGCAGATAGTCGCAAGTCGCTCGTGTGCCCTACCATGTTTGATGGGACATGCTTATGGTTGTCATTCTTGACAGCCATTGTCCACTCACTGTCCTTCCTTTTTGCGCAACAGTTGCCCATGGACAACCAATGAGCCACATGGTAGTATCACACTAGCCACCTTCATGTAATTGCTCTCACTAGTTCCTCAAATGTTATAGACCATTTGGTAGTGAATGCAAAGATGCAACCTTGATTAAGTTGTTGTAGTCCAAAAATGTTGCAATCATGTTTATGGTGGTAGTTGCAATTGAGTAGGGTAGAGTGCACCTTGTAGAGTGGTTGGTATGGATGGGTGGCAATAGCAAAAGTGTGTGGTGGCAATATCAATTCCCTAAAAGAATGTGAGTTTGATTCATTTTCAACATACAATATTAATATCGCCTTGGTGGGGTTCGACCTAACAACTATTTGGTATGACCCCAAAAGGTTGTCAGTTCAATTCATTTTCAAGGTATAATATTAACCTTGCTTTAACAAGGTTTAAACTTGTAACCTTTTGGAACCATGCACTGTTCTCAGTGCCAAGGATAATGCATGGCCCTGGAAGATTGTGAGTTGGATGGTGCATGGTTCAAGCAATTTATTTAACCAATTAGTAAACCCACGATGTAAGAATTTTAACATGAAGGGCTAACACGTGGCAACACGCAACTACCAAGTGACCATCCATTGTCAAAGCTCTATGTGAATAACACCAAGTCTTTTAAAATGACCTTAAGAGTTTGGCTCAAATGCTTAAGTAGGCATAAAACTTAGGGTCCCGCCCCAAGTCCTCTTAGAGTGTCTAACCCGAGTAGACTTTAAGATCCTGCCCAAGGAAACCTAGATAGGCTCATTGAGGAATCACCCTCATCCGGAAGTACAACCCCTTTAGGTGAAAAAGGGTACCTTAACACATGACTAACCCCTAAGGGTTTGAGTAGCTAAGCCATACCCTAGTCTTAGGGCTAATACCTAATGAGGTCGAAGGTGGACAAAAGTGCTTTGCTAAGTAATCCCTAAGGCTAGGTTTGGACAACCTTGAACACACAACTACACAAGTGCTTCATAAAAAGGCCCTGCTAATAAGTTTAGATTGTTCAACCCCTAAACACATTTACGCACTCATGGGATGAATGTCCTAGCCAAGTGTGCCAAGTAGCATGAGACCAAACCTCCCTTGGGCGAATGCCCAAGGCTTAACACCTTGATATAAGCACAAGCACACTTGCTTGCCATGATGTCCAACCTCTAAGTGTCAAACTCATGACACAACCTGTGCCTTGGGTGTTATACTATGTGCCATGTAACCCAGTGTCACATGTTAATGTAACATTATTTCCCCAAATGTGGGCTATTTCGTCATAGTCCTTTAGATTTAAAAGCTACACATGGTGCCATAAGCTTGGCTTGTAAATGACAACCCTAGAACCCTTGTGAACTCTCAAGAACATGGTTAACCTATTAGCCAAGATCCATGCCAACAATTGGACAAGGACATGGAAGTGCACTACTTAATTGCGAGTGCAAGTCTTAGCTTGACATGAAGGAGGGGTTGAAGACGAGCCTCACACTTGGACTAATGAAATGTGTACTTCGACAAGACTTCCAAGGTGTGTGATTCGTCAATGATAAGGGTTGGACAACCCTTAGGGTATGACATGCTCATGTACACTGAAAGTTAGGGGTAGAAAATGGGTTGTGCCTTGATGATGCAAGCTAAAGCTTGCACTAGTATAAGAATAACGAGCTCATTTATGAACTTTAAAACTCTCACTACCTAAGTTATGTGGCAAAGGCCCCCTCGCCCCTCCATTTTCTTGTTTGAGTAATTGGGTTGACACTTTGTGCCAACCCTTAATATGTTTCAAATCTAGACTCTAGCCTATCTCTATCTCCGAACCTTAGGGGTGTTCCTAACCCATATCGACACGTTGAATTTGCCAAAGTCAATTAGAAAACATACATGGACCTAATTAAGACATAAAAATCATGGACCTAATTAGGACATAAAACCATGGAAGAGTTTTAATAGCTGGTTAAACTACCCTTAAACACTTAAGTGCATTAAACTAGGTTGTTTCTCACTACACCCATATAATTCTTTATGTAATAATAATCAACTCCAAAGTAAAGTAAAAGTCATAATAAAAACTATGACACACGAGATCACACACACATATGTGTGTGTGTGTGTGCATAAGATTGTATACGCTACTTTACATAGCTTTTTAAACCTTGAAAAGCTTTTACATATGTTCAAGTGTAGATGCATGTGTGTATATATCTTTGAATAAATATGTTTTCATCTTTTATGTAAAAGGAACTCTATGTTTTTAATGAAGAATGAATATTTTAGTGCTCAACTGTTATTCTCTGTTTGTCTTAACAGAAAATTAGTTGTCTTGGGTGCTAAGAACAACTGTAATTATGTAAAGCAACATAATATAGATGTTTAAGAGATGTTTTACGATATCAATATGTCCTCAGCATTGAGGACGACACCCTTGACGTTGAGGACGGCATTGTCATACAAAATTGTACGGCGGCACAAATTTCTTAGTGGGCCAAATAGCTCTCCTTAGGTAAAGATATATAAAGCTATATGAAAAATAAAAATTAGTTTGACCTTTTGGAACATAATTTTTAATATCTTATATACTTTATAAAAGCGTGGATGTTAAAGTTTTAACTTGAAGGGCCAACACATGATAACACGTGGCTGCTAAGTGACCACTGCAACATTAAGTTTTTTAAGACGATTGTGAGAGTTTAACTCAAATTCCCAAATAAGAACAAGACTTAAGTCCCCTAGAGTGACTGTGCTTTGAATCCTAGAAGATGGCCTAAGTAGACTTTAGGGTCTTGCCCCATAAGACCTAATTAAATTCATGCTCTAAACCCACCAAAGAAACATGTGTTCTACACATACCCCAAGGACAAAGCTAAAGCATCATCACTTACCCCTTAAGAAACCACCCTTACTTGGGAGTACAACTCCTTTACAGTGACAAGGGTGTCTTATAACTAACCCTTAAGATGTGAGTGGTCAAGTCATATCCTAATGATAGGGTTAATACTTAGTAAGGACGAAAGAGTGCATCATAGTGTTTATCTAAGCAAACCCTAGGCACACGACCATACAACTTATGCTATTGAGTTTAAGTTGTTCCTAGGAAAAACACCCCTAATCAAGTGTGCTGATTAGCACACCTAATTACAAAACTTAATCTCTTTTGAATCTACTATAACCATACATGTTTCGGTATTTGAAACCCCACGTCTACTTTATTTAATATTGACTAAAATATATATTTTGTAAAAATCAAGAAAAATTTATGATTAATTTATATTTTATTATATTTAATTTCCAAACAATTAAATAACATTATAATAGGGCCGTCGCGCACCAGCCCGTAAATTTTACAGGCCCCATAAAAAGTTTATGTAAAGAAGTTTAAAGGTGTGTCCGCACAACCCCGAAAAAGCTAATCATTAATATTAAGAATATACTTTTTTATGGTTGAGTTTACGGGAGAAGAGTCCGCACCAAAGTCATTTTTTAAAGAAGTGTCCACACCTTCTTTTTCCCATAAAATTTACGTAAAATTTAAGTTTTTTAAATTTACCAAATTAAAATTTCTTTAAATACAAGTTCCTTTATCATGTTCAAGCCCTTGGCCTATTTTGCATATAAATCCACTGGGCCACCTGTCCTCAGCCCTAACACCACCTTCATCCATGGAGCTACTTAAGCCATCAGCAAATGCCGAGTTGCTTGGACCAGGATGTGCGATATATGCTGAGCTGTTGTCTAGCCATGCAGCAGATGCCAGGTTGTTGTCTGGCCATGCAGTAGATGCTGGGCTGTTGTCTGGCCATGCAGTAGATGCCGGGTTGCTTGGACCTGGTGCCGAGCTGGTTGGACGAGGACATGCAGCAGATGCCGAGCTGCTTGGACGAGCACTTATAGCAAATGCCGGGCTGCTTGGATGAGGACATGCAGTAGATGTCGGGTTGCTTGGACAAGCACTTATAGCAGATGCCGGGATGCTTGGACGAGGATATGCAACAGATGCTGGGCTACTGCCTGGCCATGCAGCAGATGCCAGGTTGCTGCTTGGCCATGTAGCAGATGCCGAGTTGTTGCCCCTTGGCCTTGTAGCAGATGCCGAGTTGTTGCCCCTTGGCCTTGTAGCAGATGCCGAGTGGTTGCCCCTTGGCCTTGCAGCAAATGCCGAGTGGTTGCCCCTTAGCCTTGCAGCAGATGCCGAGACACTAAGACCTGGATGCCACGGCCTAGTAGCTCCACGAATGAAGCTAGCTCCATCCAACAAGCCAGCTCCACGATTAAAAGATGGTAAGCCACGGCCCTGCTCTGCTCTTGCTCTTATCCCCATGTTATTGCATGCCCTACCTTGCCCTATTTCCATATTAATCCCTTCCCTTGTTTCCATGTGGATCTATTGACTTCTAGAAATGGAGAAGCCCTCCAAATCCAATGGGCTGTCCTCTTGCATCACCCTTTCAAAAGCCTCACCCTCTTTCTTCCTCCATGATTTTGTTTTAAACTCTATGGTCAAAAACCCTAAAATTTTAAATGAGATAGTGCCATGTCATCCTCTTGTAAATCTTATGGGACCCATAAGATTTATGTGAAAAATAGTATATACCAAAAATATTCCCCGTAAGCCCCATACTTTATGGGACGATGCGGACTCACACTAAAAAATAAGATTCCAAAGTTTAAGGGCACCCGTAAATTTTATGGGGTTTATTGGTTGGTGCGGACTCATTTTAAAAAAAAAAATCTTATTTTATGGAGTGTACGGGTTGGTGCGGACGGCCCTAATATAATTATTTTTAAAAATATGTCATTTTTTAACATTGTTATTATGACATTTTTAACATTTATTTTATTTCATTTTTAATATGTTATAAGTTAAATACATATTTTTATTAAGTATTATTTTTTAAAATTAAAATATAATAAAATATTTATAAGGGTATATATGTAAATTTAAAATTTCTAGGAGTATATGTAAATACGATAAATTTCAAGGGTATTTATGCATTTTTCCTTATATTTAATTTTAAAATGCAATCAATTAAACATATATATTGCATATAATATAATTATTTTTAAAAATATGTCATATTGTTATTATGACATTTTTAACATTTAACAATTATAAACTTCATTTTATTTCATTCTATATATGTTATAAGCATATTTTTATTAAGTATTATTATTTAAAAATTAAAATACAAGAATGAAAGTTTTTCAAGATTATAAATGTAATTTAGAATTTTCATAAGGGTATATATGTAAATAAAATTCCAAAATAAAACTCATTCACAATAATTATAAACATTTAGAAAAAAGTTATAACATTAAAATGGCACACACACACACACACACATATATATATAATTAACTTTATTTATTTCATTCTAATTTCAAAATTAAATATATTAAAAATTTCATTACTTCAGTCCAATTTGCTATAATTGTTTATTCATAATAAAAAGAAGAATTCATTAATTTTTAAATAAAGTCAATTTAAATTGGTTTAAATAAAAATTTGTATTAAAATGTTATAAAGTTTTTAAATAATTTAAAATTTTAAATAATAATACTAAAATTAAATTCTCTGTGTTTTGACTTTCCATAATGTAATTTCATGTATATAATTGAAGTAAAATATTATTTTATTAAATATTATTAATTAAAATAATATTAATTTAGACAAATTCTAAACTTACATGATATTGATATCCATACATATGCTAGTAATAACATAATAGTTTTAATTAAGGATTGATACAATGTGGCTGTCTCTTAGTCAGAAATCTGTTAGTTTACACACAACACAAAAAAACACACATACACGCACATAAAATACACACAAACTTCAAATAAAAGAATAGGCAAAAAAAAAGGGGAAAAAAAGAAAAAAGAAAAACTCAAGCAGTAGAAGCAGCATCAAACCCTTTCAAACTGGGCTCCTCTGGGGAAGCACTCTCGGATTCCCAGAATATGCTCGCATCGACCCGGAGTGTGCTAGTCCTTCGTGGAATGAAAGCTTTCTACGTGCACCTACCGAGTCTCGTTCCGGTGTACCTGGTCGCAGTCTCGGTGTACTGTGTGACCTCACCTTGGCCCTCGCAGACTCTGTAGCAACCATGTAGTTGGGTATATTCCCGTCACGGGAGGGCATATTCCCTGCATAAGATGCTGGGGATATGCAGTTTTCCACGCTTTCGTCATCCTGTATAACACAAAGTTAAAACCACGCTGTATGACATCCTCATTCAGGTGTACTACTCCATGTACACACACACACACACACACACACACACATAACATATCTGTATTGAATATATATCTCTAGTTACACTATACTGAAAGATAGGTTAACGATTTATATATATGCATCTTTAATTCCCTTAAACACATACAAATATGTATAAATATACATATACACATACACACAACACACATACAGACATAATTGAATTGTTGTTGCATTGTAATAGTTGGCTTCACACACACATACACGATCGTGAGACACACGCATACACATATACATTACCCTTATGGAGGTTGC
The DNA here is from genome assembly GCA_003024785.1 of Selaginella tamariscina. Taxonomy (NCBI): domain Eukaryota; kingdom Viridiplantae; phylum Streptophyta; class Lycopodiopsida; order Selaginellales; family Selaginellaceae; genus Selaginella; species Selaginella tamariscina. The sequence continues at coordinate 184,896 of PUQB01000106.1, forward strand.
AGCAATGCTTGATCTGTTATGGTTATGACTCATGTTATTGTTGTTAATGGTATTCATAGCGTATCTGGTGAATGCTCCAACCGGCAGACTCGGCGTGCTTCTGACCGTCGATGCGATGCTTCCTTGATCATCGTTGTTATTGTTTGCGTTGTTTAGTGCTGCTCTTAAACTCCTGGGACTCACCCCTGACTTCTGCTTGTTTAATACCCCTGTAAACCGGTATAACTAGACGTACATACCGTGTGTGTGTGTCGTTCATACACACATATACATACATATATACTGCATGTGTACAAACACATGCACACTGTGTGCATACCTTGTGTGGAAGAGAGCTTGGGCGTTTGGCTAGTGGGAGTGGACGAGGTTGAGATGTTCTTGAGGTTGGGGGATGGACATCTTCGTGAAGACGATCTGAGTGTATGTGGCATGTTGTTGAGGAGATGGTGGTGGTCGTCCTCTTGCTGCTGCTGGGTAGTGTTGTGCTTTGCCTCCCATGGGCGGGCAGCCATCCATCTCTCCATCCAGCTCCATCCCCATTGTGACTTGTCCGCTTCACACTCCATTAGCATCTGTGCATCACTGTCCCTCCATAGCTGCACACACATATACACACACACACATAAGAACATCTCTCTCTCTCTCTCTCTCTCACACACACACACACACACACACCTGATGGGGAATGCATATGCAAGAGCCCGTTCACGCTTGACAGCAGCCTCTTGTTTGGTTTGCATCTTTGCTTGGAGGTCATGTGGGGACTGGGTACTATCATTCCAACCAGAGTTATCCAATGCATTCATCTCAGCCATCTGTTGTAAAATATAATATGAATTGATTAACTTAATTTAATATTTAGCAAATTGTTATCCTTGTGAAGTTGACTGTTGATATGCGAACAAAATAACATAAAGAAAATAAAACAAAGAAAACAAAGAAACAAATTAGATTCATTGCCCAAAAACAAAAGAGATAGATAAGCGACCCGCATTCATTCACAAACAAACAACATAGAAACAACTAAGATTTGTATGATTAATTTAAGCTACAATACACACTTAGTATAAAATAACAAACTGTTAATACAAACAAGCCACCAAACTTGACATATATACATCCACGCAAGCATGCTTGCGTGTGTACATAAGATTAGACAGACTCTCTCTCTCCTACACACACACGCACACGTGCGCGCACGCATACACACGGCAAAACAATGCATATGAGTATGAATTCACTATATATCTTATACAACATAAAAGCGTACAGAAAAGATATATATAAACAAACAGGAGAACATAACATAGGAGCATACATAAATCAAGGAGAAGATAACAAAATATAACTGCAAAAAAACTGAGTCATGAAAGTTACATATATACTACATACATACATACGTATGAGCAAAAAGTTCTACAACTAAATGTACTTGAATCTATAATTCACATCCGAACAGACACGAGAGAGAGAGAGAGAGAGAGAGAGAGAGAGTATACATATATAATGCAGAGATACATGCAATACATATATAATGCTGAATGTACTTAATCTATGCAACATATAAACACACACACACACACACCTTGGCGGCCTTGAAGAGCTCGTCTTGTTTTCTAGCTTCCTCCGAGGAGACATTAATCCTCCTGGCACGTACTTTGGCTTGAACTCTAACCAAGGCTTGCATACAACGCAAAGTGGTCACAGCTTGCCTCCTCACGGAGTGCCCACGCACCAAAGCCTGTAGACGGACTAGCCCTTTAAGTGCTCGCAAAGCTCTTCGTGCCTTGAAAAATACACCATATTAATATATGCTATATAAATGTGAAATATAAGAAATACACCCGCATGTGTATCTGAGTGTGTGCGGAAGCATGTATCTATGTATGCACACTTAGTGTATTTACATGTAGGCAAGGAATAATATAAACACACACGTACCAAGTAGCCTCTGAAAGCGGTTTGAATACGTATGGCAGCCCATTCTTCTGTTCTACGTGACCCGTGAGGCGGACGACTGCGGCAGCCGCTTGTGCCGCAGCGACGGCCGCCTCTGCGGCTGCTGCAGTCGCGACGGCGACGGCCATGGCATGCTTGCTTTGCTGGTTGCCGTTGGATGGCTGCTGGCTCAATGCTGCTGATTTTGCCACATCAGCTCTCCGTGAAGATTTCCTGAATCCCCATCTCCTCTTCTCCTTCTGTACTACTTCCTGCTTCAAAATCACCCTCCACATTATATATATACAATAGTACATGAAAACGATCTTATATATATTATATATAGTATATTTATTATAATGATATAAAGCATATGTATGTGTGAGTGTGCAGAACGGATGACATGTACAACGTTATTTTAATCACAATATCCATGCGTGTTTGATAATAAATGTAGTCTTTCAATTGCTAGAATAGTCAAATGTCACAATATATTCAACAAAACTTTGCAACATAGATTATAAAACCCATCCAGATATGCACACACACACACACACATACATATGTATATGTATGCATGTATGTCAATTGAAGAAAGACAAGGAGTACATATACATACACATAGAGAAATAGAACACTTACAGGTTCACTTGGCTGATGCTTATTGGGTGCATCTCCTTTAGAGGACGGCGATCTGAATGCCTTCTTCACAGCAGAAAACCACGTATTCCCCTTCTTATTATTTCCCATTTCTCCCTCAAATCATCTACGTACACACACACACAGATCTACACAGATCAAACACACATAAAAACATAAAAACAAATAAGAATAACACACACAGTTTACCTCACACTTCCCACATTATTCCTGCGCCATAGCCAGCAAAGATGCCTTCTACAATGCTCCATCTTCATCAAACACACATACAGAGAAAGAGGCAAACCCCACAAAACAGCACTTCACTTTCGATATATTTATATATAAATATTATTCTTCTTCAAGGTCGTTTTTAATGTCAAATCAGATTTTTTAATTAATCACATTAATTAGTACTAATCACCAAGAGATTAACATTCCATCATCAAACCCATGTGAGACACAGCTAAGAAAGCCAGTGAAAACAGTACCTAACACTGCTGGCAATCTTACGTAAAACCCCATATTGTTATACTTTACAGAGAAATATAACATAAAAATAATAGTAACTTTTCAAAACTGGACACTAAAAAAAGATAAAATTAGGCTAAACCTGTGCGTGTGCAGAACTTCTCGAACCTGGAACCTCCAATCGTACACGTGTCCTGTGGATCATCCGTAAGCAGATCAACGGCTGTGAAAAAACTCCCCGTTCTTTTTTTGTTTTTCTATTTTTTTTAAGGCGGGCCAGCTTTTCTACTTACGTATGTATATGTGTTATTTCGCTCTTCTTCCAGCTCCTTTATTATCTTCTTCATCCATGTCTTCTTGTCACTTAACCCCGCTAAATGTATCATAAAATCACCCTTAGCATAAACACCTGTTTAATCAAGAGATTAATGGTGTACGGCGTGTGTGTGACAGATGACTATATGCTTAACATAACATATATCTGTACACCTACGAGTATACGTATGCGTACCTTGCCAGACGGACTTGGTCCAGGTAATGAGGCGATGACCATTCTTCCACGAGGGCCTCCAGAGGTTAGAGTTAAACAAGCACTGCATAGGGGCAACACGTACATGTCTCCTTTTCTCCTCAGAGTTCATGCTCCTTATGAGGTGCTTTAGTGCGTCGTTATCCCCGCTTTTACTGTGGCCGAATGGCTTTATGAAAGACGTTTGATTCCACCACAGCCCCAGAAACTTTTGACTCCACTCAGAGTTGCGGAAGAAAAACATACCTTCCACATTCAAACTGTATCAGTACGTAGATACGCGTATATACGTAATATATGAGAGAATCAAACCAGCATTTATTAAGACATAGAAAGACAACACGTATTGTATTCTCTGTACACATGGCACCAAGAGATATTTTGATTATGAATATAAAAATATATGTTATCACACGTCAATACAAAACACCACCACAAGTCCATATATCTCAATCGGACAGGTATACACTCACTCAAAAACGACACGTGTTTACACGCTGCAAGATGATCGACTATATAATAGAAACTGGTCATCTTACGGCATGGTATACGTACACACACTCACTAAAGGCATAATGATGAGGCTCACAAAAATATTATAATTGGACAGAGTCACATACACACACACACACAATCACTAAAGGCAGGAAAAGCAGCGTGCACTCATCCTCCACTTATCATTATATACTATGCTATGAAGGAACGTGTCCCTTGACCATATTGACAGTCAAATATATCCTAAGGATGAATATATGAATCACACATCACACTTAAGCTAGAAACGGAGATGCATGCTATTATTACTATACGCGGCAGAATAATCTAGTACAGAAATAAAACAAGCGTATATAAAACCACAAAAGACGGCAGAAAAAAACAGTTAAATAAGTCTCACCTGCATTTATGCCAGTAACGTCCTCGGTGACTATGAAGTCAGGCATGTCTTGGAATTCCGCGTCGCCAACGACTGAATTCACAATATCCTCCTGTTCTCAAGGAAGAAAAAAATAAATTAATCATCGGCTATGGTATATATCGCTTTAAACGTAAATAAAAAACCACTTACCAGTGCAATTGCTGGATTCGTAACGAGAGAATCCTGTAAAATATATCGAACACAATTAGCCTTCAAGCATAAATTACAGTAGTGCACACATACACACACATAGATATAACATGTGTTTGTGCGTCCGTGTACGTGGATAGAAAAGACAACAAGAAACACAGAGTAACGTAAAAAAAAACAAATCGAAGAGAACGCCAACAGGATGGTTATATATATATCTATATATCTATATATATCTATGTGTGTGTGTGCGTGTGTGTTGAGTTTCTTAGTGTTCGTAACAAGAGTGCCAATATAAAAAAAATACGTACCGCGTCATTCCAGAAGACCCATTCATAGTTTGATAGATGCTTTTGCACAGCGAGGATTTGCTCCAGCTGGGAGGTCGCGTTCGGTCCAAGCAATCACTGGAATCAATGAAATCGTATCCGTGAAGATCCACATACGCCTGTTTGTTGGGAGTGACCAATTCCATGAGACCTTCAAAGGACCGATGCGGAACAGTGCTAGACCCATCGGAGCACGTAACCATGGCAAATCTGTATGTCCGACTAGAACTCCGTCCGAGATCGGTGCTACACTGTCGTCCGAGATCGTTTGCCCTCGTCAAAAGTAGGCTGGATCCGTAAATGACCACACAGCTGAGGAGAACGAGTGCTGTCACGAGAATGACCACTAGCCTGGCCAAATTGAGAGATGAAATACACCAGCTGCTCCTGTTGTGGGACTCCCAATCGAGCCTGTCCGGCGATGAGTAGCGTGTGCTCGCGCAATCCTTCAGTACCTTCTTCTGTACCGGAATATCCAAAAATGCTTCTTCACTCCCTGGCACGTTCCTTCTTTGCGGACAGATTCCGCTCACGCCCATTGCCACAATCGCATCAAGAGAACGATCTTCCTTTTACCGTACTCCCGAAAAATGACGGATTTCCGCAAGAATAGACACTGCCGTGAGAAGATAATCAAAAACCTGTTTTTCTTGCAGGATTTCGCTCCGGCCGTGGAGAGAAACCTCTTGATTGATCTACAGAAGCCTGTTTTTCTGGATTTTCACAAGAACAGATACAAGAGAAACGATCAAAAACCTATCAAAAGCAATTCTTTTGCACGATTTCACACCTTTTTGATCGATCTACACGAGATTTTGCAGCGATTAAGAGAAATCCGATCAACAATCACTGCGAAAAAGGGCGAAAAAGGGGGAAAAAGGTGGTACCAAGAATAAATCGGAATGTATCAAAAAGAACACATCTGAGCCGCGGAAGCGCAGCCGACGAGCAGAAGCTCCAAAATCCAACCTGTTGTTCAGAAACCCTAGAGCCCTAAAAAACAGAGAACAGAACTAAATATGTAAAAGAGTATACTACAAGGATATTCCGTTGGCAGAAGAGTACATTTGTGCAGAAAGCATATTCCATCCGGCGATGTACACGTGGGTGCTGCGAGATTGCAGCTACGACACTTGAGCCGTTGGCGTATATGACATGTGCCCTCTTTTGCAACGGTTAAATGTTCCCCTCACGGTAACCCTAGTTCGTAATTGTGAGACTTTATACTAAAATTACGAGCGCGTGTTTTGACTACGTACTGTGGAGAATTATTCCTTGCGATCGTGATGAAATATTCCATCCCCAGTTGCTGAATAGTATACATATAAAGAGAATATTTAATTATTAATTTAATAAATAAATAATATATACAAGATAATAGACATTATTTACAATAATTGACTACATTGAATAAGTTAATTTGGACCATAGCAATGGACTTAATCGACGGTCAGATGAAGTCTACGATGCGTATTGTTTCTTGTTATTGTCAGAAGTCTTTGTGTGCGTGGTTGTCACGGTAAGGCAGTTGTCTGTGTTACGCAGTATACTATATACGTATACGCATTAGCTTTGACTAATTAAACTATGTTTAAGTTTAAATAACAGCTTTGACAAGGTACGTATGCAAGTAGACACGGAGACAGTTGGACTAGCACTATAAGGAAACAAATTTGGCTGTATATTTACATATTCTTGGAAGTTTCTGTAAAAAAAAAAAATTATAACAATTTAATTTCCACCAAAATGAATATTCGCATATATATATATATATATATATATATAATATGTAACATGTTGGCCATCCAAAATGGTGGCACTCACGATGCAAAATAACAATGATTGAATATAATTAAGCCACATTATGCTTAAGATATCGTATATTATAGTGTTTCAGTGTGTATGCGTGCGTGGTACATACATATGCACTCATATATCGTGTTTAACATAATAATATGGCATATGTGCGTGTGTGTATGCAGAGAGAGAGAGAGCATGTGTATATACACACGTGTACATAGATGATGCATGTGTGTGCTTAAATACATACACATGAATTTACTAGGCAGCAACAATCAGCCCTCGGTTAGCTCTTCATATCGCGTGTGAGTGTGTCTCTGCGTGCGTGTGTGTGTGTGTGTTGATTTTAAAAATAATATTCAATGTAATTTTTTATTTTGATAATTTAAAGAATATATGTGTTAATTTAAAATATATATGAAAGTAGATACATACATATATAGATAGATAGATAGATAGATAGATATAGATATATATATACATATGTATATGACTACAATATAACATTTCCATATTGCATGTATATAATTAATGTATATATATACATGTATACATATAATATACTTGTTTAAGTATGTTACAGAATTCAAACATGTATATAGTGTATTATTTTATAAATATCAATTTATATAAGCAAATAAATATATGAAGTGTATATATATATAAGTGCTATGTAAAACTCATGTATGTTCTAGTGATAATGTTATTAATTATTAAATAATTTGTGCTAGCTAAAGAAATTTAATGCCCCAAAGTTGGTATGTTATACAACATAGAAACTTGAAAGTTATGTTTTCATTAAAATTAACAGTAGGTGAGAAAAGCATTTTAACTTTAACATATTGTTTTGTAATGTTAATATGTTACGATTGCTATTTAAATTTATAATAATTTCATGCCATTTATTAAATAAACAAATTTTTAAAATAATAAGAACTTTATAAATTAAAATAGCTTTAATGTGTTTGTGATATATTTGAAATCTATAATAATTTTTAAATTTTATAATAACGTAAGATTTAGGGTTTTTGGAGGATTTGAATTAAGATTTAGGGTAAGACTTAGGGTTTTTGGAGATATAAGGGTAAGTCTTAGGGTTTTTGGAGGAGGAAGACGATGGCGCTCTGGGAGGAGATAGTGAAATACACCCTCCGTGTTGGTATTCTGATCGGCCTAAGCTTCGTTGCGGCTTCTGTTCTTGCAAATTCCATTCTTACTGAGGCAGATGCGCGTGTTACTCGTACCATCCAAGGTCCTCTTACTGAGCTGGTTCATGGTCCTCTTACTGAGCTGGTTCAGGTCCTCTTACTGAGCTGGTTCATGGCACGATCAATGGTCCAGTGACTAATTTGATTGAGGTAATAAACATTTTAGGAATCTGTGTCGCAAATGTGCATGTTTCTGTGTCGGAAGACACTAATTGATATTCTCCTATCCAATCACTGTGTCGGAGAGTAATCTCTGCACTAAATTAACATAATAGACCGATTATTCACGGAAAGCCTTCAAAGATGTGATTTTTAATTATTTGTTTGGACAGTAGAACCGTTATTCTCCGTTGATTTTTTCTTCATATCACTGTGTCGGAGAGCAATCTCTGCACTCAATCGACATATAATCAGAAAACCCTCAAAGATGCGATTTTTCATTATTTTTTCTGGCAATTTTGTTTCAGAACAATAGGGTATGTCAATTTTCTCCATTTTTTCCAATCTTTTTGATATAGGTTTCATATTAAGTCGTTAATTTAGTAACACACACAAGCGTGGTTTGATGTCCACAATTAATAACTTTCCATCTAAATTTTATTTTACTTTCGTGGTTGAGTAGCTGTATCAAAGTGTTTTTTATGAGTTTTTTGTGCTAATCAGGTTGTATAGATAATCTCTTTATAGTTACATATAGCTAAGTAGTTACCATTAAACCAATCATGTATATATTGCTATTCTTGAATGGCTTGTCCTAATTAAACTGCAGCAATAATATATAAATCGCTATCATTTATATTTTATATTTTATGTATTATTAATGATAATGTAACTCAGGGACCTATACGGAGGAACATGTGTGAAGCTGCTAGACACATCTTATTCAGTTTCCTCATTGGATTACCAGTAAGTTTTATTACTTTAGTATTTTTACTATTGGCGCAAACACACACACACACACACACACAGTTGCATATATGTGTGTCGCTTCATACGACGTAATAACATACAAATTTTCAGAGTTCCCGGGCTCCGACCAATAGCGAGGACCCTTCGGTTAGTATTTATTTTAGACAATTATACATTAATATTTTCTTAACACAACATATTCAGTGTGTCTGTGTGTGTTTCTCTCTCTCTCTCTCTCTCTCTCTCTCTCTCTCTCTCTCTCTCTCTCTCTCTCTCTATATATATATATATATATATATATATATCATACACTAACGTATGTATATACAGCCCAGCAGCACTAACGACGAGGCTATTGCAGTGCTATCTAGGAGACAGGTAATTATTAACTTTTTAATATTACTTTAATATAATTTAACTGTTTAACCAGTTATCTTATATTACTGAAGTTCTATTTAATTTACATATATATTAACAGTTAATTTGTGTGTAGGTGAGAAACATGGCGCCTATGTCGTTGATGTACTTGGAAATCGGGGAAACTGCTGGGCTTCCTCTTCTAAGAGGTATTAATTATACACACACGTAACGACATATTAATCACTTTGTTTGTTATGTGTAGTTGATCGCGTAGCAGCCTTTTTTGCTGGTCTTTTTGCTAGAGCCATGGGATTCGAACCCAAGCCAGCTTACTTTACCATCGATATTCAATTTACGCTGTTAATGACCATGTTAAATTCCTCCGTGTGTCTGTGAGACAGAGAATTGTCAGATATGTGTGTATTATAAAGTACTCTATGAATCTTTTCTTATTCATTTAATTGGCTTAATGAATACAAAATCTTCTGTAGTATCTTTTAAAGTTTTGGAATATATATATATATATTATATATATATATATATATGTATATATGTATATGTGTGTGTGTGTGTGTGTGTGTTTAGGCACACACACATACACGGACTCCATATGTAATAAGTGATGGTTGTCATATACACACGCACAAATGTGAGTAGATTATTAAAAGAAATGTATATGCTTGGTGTGCATATTATATTCAATTCGGTCTATTTCAGGTTGGTTTCAGAACTTCAAGCCTTTCCTGGGAAGCAACACCTGGATGTCGCTGGTGGAACAGGTACACAAACTTCACACATAGACATACATTCACACTTGCAGGAGACATAGCGTTTTGTGTCTTGGATGCAATTTACTCAATGATATCTATCCAGGCAATGCTTGAGGTCGGCAAACATTAAACTCTGTACCTATGTATGCATACACACCACGTGTGTGTGTGGATGAGTCTTGTTGTATAGCATATCATATCTTCATATTCATCCACGCACACATATATGTGTGTTCTCTCTTAGTAGTTCACCCACGCACATTCTCTCTGTATGGATCATGTATATTATCTCAATTTACTTATATCTGGTTATTTTTCTATCAAATAGTGTTAACCGTGTTCGTGCAGCCCAAATGCATAGAGATTATTTACGGCCAAGTATGTTATCTACACCGCAGGTATTTATATGTGTGTGTACACATAAATGTACATGTATATGCAACATTATGACATGGTAACAGTCTTCTTTACGTATTCAATTTACGACCGCCATCTCTATACAGTTCAGACTCAATGTATATATACGCGTGGATACAATGCAGACATACATGTGAATTAAATGTAGGGCTATATGCATTGTGTTCTGTTTTTCATTTATACTAAACATTGAATCTCACAGCTTTTAATTTCCTTTTCAAGTACACACACACACATGATATAGTTTAATAAATAATTAAATAAAACTAGTAAACAAAGATATGCACAAAACAATGCATATGTTTTTGGTCTACTAACTTCATGCCATAGTTAAAAACATAATTACATTAACATAATTAACATCTTATATTACACTATTTAAAATAATATTCTAACAATCATAGTATAATTTTTCATTTTGATAATTTAAAGAATATATATGGCTTGTTTTAAAATATATATGACTGCAATATAAGTATATACACCACCACTTCAATATGTGCAAATGTATAGTATGTTACGAGTTCAAACATGTAGATAGTGTATTATTATATAAAACTGAGTTTATATATATATATATATGATTATTATATACAACATAGAACTTAATCATTAAAATTCATATTAATAATGGTAGCGATTGATAAATTTATGTTAACAATGAACCTTAATGCTGAATTACATTAATTTCATGCCATTCTTCAAATAAACGAATTTATTATAGAATATTTAATTTAACTAAAATAATTTTAATGTATTTATATTATATACAAAATGAATAATGTCTTATCTTTGAATGAGCCATGGTCCTCCAGTGTGATTTAGTGATCACTGTAGTTTAATTAACTATATTTATAGTTAATATTGGTGTTCAATTCAAACTTGAATGTTTCGGCGGGAAGTGTAAACTTTAGGGTTTAAGGAATATTTGTAATTACTGATAATGATAATTTTTATAAATTATATAATTATTTTCTAATTTTGATAATTATGACGATAAACCATATATGGGTTAGGTTAAGATTTAGGGGTTTATCACGAGGAAGACGGCTATGGCGCTCTGGGAGGAGATACTGAAATACACCCTCCGTGTCGGCATTCTGATCGGCCTAAGTTTCATTGCGGCCTCTGTTCTTGCAAATTCCATTCTTACTCGGAATTACATTCTTGCTACTCGTACAATTGAAGGTCCTCTTACTGATCTGGTCAATGGCCCTGTGACAAATCTCCTACATGACACGATCAATGGTCCTGTGACGAATCTTCTCCATCGGACAATTGAAGGTCCTGTCACGAATTTGATTGAGGTAACTGTATATTTAGCTCTCTAGCAATGAAGAAGATCCGAATCTGTGTCGCAAATGTGCATGTCTTTGTGTCAGATAAACCCTTATTCCCTTGTGCAATCCGGAAAGCAAAAATGTTATTTTTCATTATTTTTTTTATGTCGGAACAATATGATCAGTCAAATATAGGTTTCATATCAAGTTGTTAAATTAGTACATACTTGTATATTATATACATATGCACATCAGCTTATATATTAGTATACATGTGCATGCATATCTTTATTTTATGTATTGCTAATGATAATGTAAATCAGGGACCTATACGGAGGAACATGTGTGAGGCTGCTAGACACATTTTATTTAGCTTCCTCATTGGTTTGCCAGTAAGTTTTATTATTGAGACACACCCACACACACACACATAACATTACATGTTGCATATATGTGTGTCACTTCATACGACGCAATAACATGCAAATTTGCAGAGTTCCCGAGCTCCGACCAATAACGAAGACCTTCGGTTAGTATTTATTTTAGACAATATTTCTTAACATAACATATATATCATACACTAACATATGTATATACAGCCCAGCAGCACAAACGACGAGGCTATTGCCACAAACGACGAGGCAATTGCAGTGCTATCTAGGAGACCGGTAATTATTAACTTATCTTATATTATTTTAATATAATTTAACTGACTTTTAACCTTACTATTTAATTTACATATATGAACAGTTAATTTCTGTGTAGGTGAGAAACATGGCACCTATGTCGTTGATGTACGTTGGAAACCGGGGCAACTGCTGGGCTTCCTCTTCTAAGAGGTATTAATTAAGCTTTCTAGTACACACACTCACACGCACACATACACACGTAACGACGTATTGATGTTGTTGTTTTTACGTGTAGTTGATCGTTGATTGTGTAGCAGCGTTTTTTCTAGTCTTTTTGCTAGAGCCATGGGATTCGAACCCAAGTGAGCTCTTTACTTCACCGTCGATATCCGATTTACATATGGTTACATACTAAATTCCTATGTGAGATATTTCCACGCAAATTTGGTTTTCATATATATATGTGTGTGTGTTATATAGGTACGCTATGGATCTTTTCTTATTATACTTATATTATTTAAATGATATAATGAATCACAAGTTCTTTGTATGATTAAACGCAGAATATAATAATATATGGTTTTAATCAATGAAAGGAGGATTGATCAGGAATAACTTTGGATAAGTTTTAATAATATTCATATAATAAAAGATAAAATCTGAATTGTGAACTATAAGTTTAACATTAACCAGGTTAGCCCTCATGTTTTAGGGCTTAGGGCTTAGGGTTTTTCAATGGCACAAGGAACGACGAGGGCGCTGCTAGCAGCGGCCAGGAGAGGCCTCAGATTCATACACAGTGAGAAAGCAAGCTCCGGCGTGGCCAATTTTGGTGCGTGTGTGTTTTGTGTGAGTGTCTGGTGTCAATTTGGCCCATCAAATGTTCATATACATTTAGATACATATACACACCACATAATACACGCATATTGATGGGAAGATATGGCAGGCTTCAAGGAGGTCCCCGAGAATGAGAAATCTCGCATGGTGGGTGCAGTTTTCAGCAGTGTTGCCGGAAATTACGATCTTATGAATGATATCATGAGTGGTGGACTTCACCGTCTCTGGAAAGACAGGTACTCCATATGTAATAGCAAAATCTAATTCGTGAAATGTTGTCATATATACACGCACAAACAAGCTCATTTGTTTGTATGTATGTATCTTCTATGTCTGCTTCTGAGTAGATTATTTAAAGAAATGTATATGCTTGGTGTGGAATATTATATTCCATGCGGTCTATTTCAGGTTGGTTTCAGAACTCCAACCATTTCCTGGGATGCAACACCTGGATGTCGCTGGTGGAACTGGTACACAAACATACACATACATTCACACTTATCATACATTCGCACTTATATGTGTTTCAGGAGACATAGCATTTCGTGTCTTGGATGCAATTTACTCAAAGGAGGCAAAGATACCATCGAAGAAGGATATTAACGAGAAAGAGATGGCGGACGAAACACGCGTATACATTTGTGATATCAATCCAGAAATGCTTGAGGTCGGCAAGCAGAGAGCTAGAAACAGAGGTTAATTAAATTGCTAACAACCTATATATTCATATGGATTAACACACCACATGTGTGTGAATGAAGTCTTGGTGTAGTATGATAGCATATCATAGCTTCATTTTCATCCACGCACACACATATATGTAGGTATTGTATATAAAGCCCCTAATGTTGTGACTATGTGTTCTCTCTTATATGTATCTGTATGATATATATTATTACAGGACTTGGAGAGCTACCGTCACTGGTGTGGGTTGAGGGGGATGCAGAGGCTTTGTCTTTCAAGGATGAATCGATGGACGGATACACAATCGCATTTGGGATTCGAAACGTGACACACATAGACAAGGCTCTAAAGGAAGCACACAGAGTGTTAAAACGTGGTGGAAGATTCTTATGTCTTGAGCTAAGCCACGTAGAAACCCCCATCTTCAAGGAACTGTAAGTAAAAACTATATTATCTACTAGCTTTGAATATGATATACCGTTGTACTTTGATAGTGTATCAATGCTGATATCATCTATATGAACAGCACACTAATTATTTATTTGTTAGAAAAATGCATTATTTATTTATTGTGTTGGTGTTGCAGCTATGATTTCTATTCGTTCAATATTATTCCTAAGATTGGTGAGATGGTTGCAAGAGACCGTCATTCTTATCAGTATCTGGTAGAGAGCATCAGGAAGTTCCCCAAACAGTGTGTGTGTGTGTGTGAGAGAGAGAGAGAGAGAGAGAGAGGAGGGGGGGGGGCGGGGCTGTGTTTATATATACTACGGTATATGGGTATTTATGTGTACAGTATACATACATATAGATAGATGTACTATTTATTTTAATTTATATAAGATATATACAATTATTATTTACATAAATTAAACTCGTAAATGTTTTTTATTTTTTGTTTTAATTCTAGGATGAGTTTGCAAGGATGATCATAGATGCGGGTTTTTCAAACGTGCAATATGAGAATTTGGTACAGGGTGTTGTAGCAATCCATTCTGGATTTAAATTATAAGCTTAAATTAAATTAAATTAAATTACATTTAATTTATATTCAATGCTTAAATTCAAATATTTGAATAACGTTTATTTTATACATTTCATGTTTATATTTATAACATTATAATTTTATAGAAATAATGTATTATATATAGAAAATATATATAACATTATTTCGTATTACATACACAACTGCAGATGTAAAACTCTTAATATTATATTTAATTTTTGATTAATATGAAATATTTTTGTATCAAGAAATTGAATTATATTTTATTAAATTTATCAAACTCAAAGTTATACAGGTTTTATATACATAAATAATAATAAGTATCATTTTATATTCCGCGGTATATTCTCCATATATTAAGGAAAATTAGGTTTCGTGAAACAGAGATTAGGGTTCTTGGGCGTGAGCCAAGGCAGCAGAGCGTGTAAGTAGATCTCTCTCTATTAATGTGACCAAGCAGCAATCGGTAAGTAGATGATTTATTAGAATAGTATATGTTTCTCACTTACTCATTAATCTAGTTAAGCGGTATATTATCTTAAAAAAATGTTTTTTATGATGTGTATATTGTGTGTGTGTGTGTGTCGTTGTAAGGAAGGGAGCAGCAAGCGGCACTCACATTTATTTATGTATGTTTATCAGGATCTCTCAGAAATGTTTGATTGTGTGTTCCTGTAATGGACGATGCTGTCGACGCTGAGGAATTGAGGGCCCTAGCAATTGCTTCATTAACACAGAACTCGAATAAGTCGCCGTATACTTGGATCGGAAACGAGAGGGAGGAAGGGGAACTGTCTTCTGAAGAGGATACCGCTTGTATGGTAAGACATCATAGATACATTTGTGTGTGTGTGTTACTTACTGTATCTGTTATTGGGTTTTGATGATACACACACACACACACACACACACACTATATTATATATATATATATATTATATATATATATATATATAGACACATTATACACATTGATTTATAATCAAAACCGCTGTAATACATTCTGTACCTAGATTCTAGTTATATATGTATATATAACACGTGGACATGCTTTTCATGCAGAGACATGTATTTCGATGGTGTGTGCGTGCGTGTATATATGCATATCTATCTATATTAATCCATGGAATAAGTTTCTGAGTCTAGAATTAATACGTTAAATAATACATAAATGTAAACAATGAATATTCTACTCACAGATATATCATCAGTCTCTACATAGACATATATTTTGTGTGTGTGCGTGTGCGTGTTTACATGTACACGTCTTAACAGTGTGTGATATTAAATATTTGAATTTGATGATATATCTTTGTGTGTGTGTGTTCTGTGTATCATAAGATCCGAATCAAAATATATATATTATGACAAAATAGCATTAACTTACCTGTTGTTAACTGAGAAAGTCCATTTCTAATCATGATATGTGTGTGGTTTTAAATGTTTTTATATTCTTTAGGGAGCTGCAAAGCCGAGGAATCGTAGACGTCAGAAGAAAAAAGCATTACAATCTGCAGCGCCACCTACTGGAGTACCTAATTTGCCACAAGTATTTCAGCCACCTCTTCTACCACCAGCATCTGGTAAATACCTCTTAAGGTTATTTGTATGTATATTATCTAATGGTGTGTTATACAATTTACTTATAACCGGTTATTTATCTATTAAATAGTGTTAACCGTGTTCGTGCAGCCCAAATGTATAGAGTCATTTACGGACACCGCAGGTATTTAATATGCGTGTGTACACATAAATGGGCACATGCACATATACAAGAATATGCAACATTATGACATGCTAACAGTGTTCTTTCAGGTATTTAATCTACGGCCACCACCTCATACAGTTCTGACTCAACAGCAGGTGAGCGTGCGTGCGAGTGTGTGTGGCGTGCATACAAATCATTACTAAGCAGTTTAAGGCTGATATTTGCATTTTGGTTTGCAGACGTTTAACTTTCGACCGCCGTCTTACATGCCCCACCTCAACAGCAGGTCTCTCCTTCTCTCTCTCCTTCTGTGTGTGTGTGTGTCTGATACCGTGTTACTCTAGATGCTAAATTTACAACCGCCATCCCATTCTCAACCGCAGGTGCGTGTTGATTTATGTTTCGTACATTCCGCATTCTGAATCACATAAAGACATAGATATAACATATCATGCACATGTTTCATATAACATTCTTTTTGTGTGTGTGTATGTGAAGGCTGATGTTTGCATTACCTCTTTTAGCAGCCAGTGAATATACAGCCTTCTCAGGTGACTCAGTCTCAACGGCAGGTGCGTGCGTGACATATTATTGCTGTGACATATCATATATACGCGTGTTTGTGAATACAATGCAGACATACATGTGAATTAAATCTGCGGCTATATGCATGTGTTTTCTTTCTTATTTAGACCAAACATTGAATCTCGCAGCTTCTACATTCCTTTTTAAGTATACATACGCACACACATGCACGCACACACACACATATATAAGTTTTATTATATACATACAGTATATGTTTCTGTGAAGTTATACACACGCCATGTGTGTGCATGTGTGTGTGTGAGAGAGAGAGAGAGAAGATTGACCGCCGGCTCAGTCTCACCAGCAGGTATCTCTCTCTCATATACACATGCATTCTTTATGAAGACATACATTGTGTTCTATGTATAGTATGTGATAAGTATATTAACTGGTCTGATGTTATATGCTTTTCTTTTCAGCCATTAAACGTACAGGAGCCTTCCCAGGTGGCTCCGTCTCAACACCAGGTACCTGTCTACACATACATGTATACGCTACATTAACGTATATTCACGGGTATATCTTTCTTGCAGGTATTGGACATACAACCTCCAAAAGATAAGAACGGACAGCAGAGACCTGAAAATTCTGCTCCGGCAGCTGTGTCTAATCCTGCTCCTAATTCTACTGTTGCTAGTAAGTCACCAGGTACTTCCTAATAAAGTCAATTTATACAAGCTTAATATAAGCTAAATCTGTTATACACATCATGCATATACCATGGCTTGCATATACAACAACCATACACACTCACACATTGTGGTTTTCTGATGTGTTTTACATCTTTTCAGCACAAACGCCCCGTAATGGAAAACCAGCCTCCACCAGTGCAACTAAAACTCCTAATAACACCGAACGGCCTGATAACCAGTTCTTAATTAAATTTTCTGATGACGAGAGTGAGAGTGAGGGTACGTGTGTGAAAATTTCTGTACATTATTATAAGCGTGCCCATGCATATGCATACTAATGTAAATTACATGTCTACCGCATAATACACACATATATTACTGTGCATACATACGTTTGAATGTATTGTGTATTTATAGTTCTTTCATACTTTATCCATACCTACGCAGGCTACATAATCGATTTACAATGTGACACAACAAAGATTCAAATAACCCTCATGAATATAATATTTCAGTATCCTCATGAATATAATCCATACTATGTACAATATTAATACATGTATATTACAGGAGAGGCTGCACCGGATTCGTCAGAGAAAGCGGCATTGAATATACCTGAGAATCTGACATGGAAATAAACCGCATGAAAAGAAAGATTGCTGCAATGGAGCGTGTTAAGGGGAAAATCACTTCCTATACAGAAAAGCACAAGACCTACCATCAAGTAACCATATCAAGTAATATCTACCTATATACTATTGTATACAGTTTATTCTTTATATAATGATATACACTGCATACGAGTTTATGTCGTTTATATCAATAGCTGATTTTAATGTCTTAATGTTTTTAGTGACCACACAGCCACCTTTCTCCAACCAATACCGGCTCACTCCTGGTAAAACTGGAAATCAAACCAACGTGGAGTGTTTAAGGAAGCAAATCGCTTCCAAGGAGTCTGAGATAAGGCAACGTAAAGAAGCTCCTCAAGGTATCTACTTAATATGTATATGTGTGTATGTGCGTGTTTCCATATGTATATGTGGAAATCTGGCTAGATAGAAGCTCTGACGTAATAGCATGTATAAATATATGCTGAAACTAATGAAGATTAATTAACAGGTAAAAAGCCGGTAACGGACTTTCGGTCCTTCAAGTACCAGAGGACTCTTGACGTACAGAAGAATACTCTTCAGTATAACTCTTCACAGGTTCCTCAGAGTAATGGTCCCGAAATTCCTCAGAATATTTCCACAGCAGATGATTCTCAGAATCATTCTTCAGCGGACCGATTCCCTGAATCATTCCTCCGGGACCGATTCCCAGAATCATTCCTCCGGGACCGATACCCAGAATCATTCTCCACCGACCGATACCCCGAATCGTTCCCCACCGACCGATTCCCAGAATCATTCCCCACCGACCGATTCCCAGAATCATCCCCAAGCGAATGATTCCCAGAATCATTTGTTACAGAATGATACCCAGCATCATTCCCACGGGATTGTTCCTCAAAACAATTCTTCAGACTCTCGTAATATTTCGCCTCTTAAACGGGCTGCAGAACGTACTCAAGAAGAAACTGAGGCGAACAAAAGAGCCAAGGTGGATTCGACCTCGGTACCTATTCAGGTTAGTAATTATGAACATATTCAATATTTAATTGTTTAGTATTCATATTGATGGGGTGGATATGTATATATTTATATAAATACTTATTTTTTCTTTGACAGGAAGCTACGCCATCAAAGGAGATCTCTCCTCTTGTTGTCCTTATGGAAACAACTCCTACACCTCAGCAACAATGTACTCCTCAACGGCAACAACGTAAAGCTGATGGACAGACACACACATACACATCATATATATGTATATGTGTGGATGTGCGCATGAATTCTTATCTCTTTGTTAGTCTTTTAGTACGTCTATACACACACACACACACACACACACACCCATATAATGTTTTCATATGTGTGCATGCAGTGAAGGTGTCAGAAGATCGTGCAATACAAGTTAGAGCCCCACAGAGAGCTTCTCTACAAGATCTTGAGATGGAGGAAGATGCTCTTGACAAGGAGTTAGAGTCTGCACAACACCACAGGCATATGTGTGAGATTAGAGAACGTCTTGCTCGCAAGGCATACCGGGAGGTGTGTGTGTGTGTGTGTGTGTGAGAGAGAGAGAGAGAGAGCTAAACTACATGTAATACACAGACACACAAGATTCTAATTTAACATTACTTACCTACTTATAGGTTGTATTTTATATATATGTATAACTCAATAATGTATGTTATATATGTATGTATGTTGTAAAATGTTATATGTATTAGGCTCAAGAGGCTTTGAGGCAAGCAAGTATGAAGTGTGAAAAACTACATAGAGAACGAGATATGCTATCCTTACGTGTCAAGGCGGCTGAGCTAGACGTACTTGAAGAAGATTTAATCCGACCTGTGGAGAAGATGGACATGTCACCTTTATCTAATCAGGTAAGTTATTTAATTGCACATTAGTAACTAATTAACCCTCTGTTTTGTTTGTTGAGTTAAGTTTAATTTAATATATCGTTAATGGCCGTGGGTCAAACTACAGTGTATTCCAAAATGGTAGAATAATAAACAGGATTCTTTCCATTTTCTTTTCAAGTCCAAAGCGTGCTGTATAAAAATCAGTGTATTCTCTACGGATACTAATGTATACACTGCCTTGGGCACAGAATATCATGCTAGTAATTTTACATAAAAGGTTAACTTAGTGCTGCAACGTCAATTATGTACTTGGGTTTGTAGATTTTCTTAACTTGCACTTGTGAAGTGTTTGTATATATCCATTATATATATACATATATGTATAGATATACATAAATATACATATATACATACATATGTAAATTTAATCAGCTTACACTATAGTTGGAATAGCTGTACGTTATGCATGTTTACGAAGCCATTGTGCGAGACACATGCATGTGTACATTTACACATACATCTTTATGTGCGTTCTGACGTGTGTGACACAGGAAAAATATACAGAGGAAGCCCAACGTAAACTGGAGGAAAATACGGCAATAATTACGATTAATGAGGTTGATGCTGTGATTAATGAGGCTAATCCTGCTGAGACAATCTCAGAAAAAGATATACCGAATGCATCTTTGCCTGATACTGAACTTGAGAAGGGAGAAGGCAACTTTATGGAGGACTCTGCAGGTGTGGGCGTGCGTGTGCAGGCGCGCGTGTATGTGCGTTTGTTTGTGTGTTTTATGGATACACACTGATTTCAGCGTGTATAAGTTTAACCAAATATATGTGACGTCTAACAAGCTTACTATGATTTATGGTATATACTTTATCTCCTCATAATTTTACAGGGCACTCTCATCCTCCGGACGAGGCGATCATATTGGATGATCAGGTGAATTATATAAAGTGTATGATTTTATTAGAAGCTATAATGATGTTTTACAAACATATAATACTAACTCACACACACACTCACACACACACACAGTTTAGTATTCAGTATAATGCAGGCTTACGAAGAAAAGGGTGAAAGGATAAGCAATGAAAAGACTACTGTGAAAGGGGCGAGTCAGGGAGAAGAAGCCTCTTCTGCAAGTCATTCAGAAACACCAGAACCCGAGAAGCAGGTCAGTTTAGTTTAAGTTTACCTTTAACCCAATTGTTATTGACTAGGTGAATTTATCCCTAAGCACCCATGTCATGCATGGTCTACTTTTACTAAACATATGTATTTATGTCTTATAACTGTTTTTAATTTGATAACATAGGTTTTGGAGAGAGGAGATAACGTTATTCAAGCCAATTCTTCAATCAACAAAGACGAGAACATCTTGAAGCAGGCGATAACAACTGGTAATATATACATAGACACTACCATCTATTATGTGTTGTATAATAATATAACGTCAATGTGTGTATGTTTCTGTATTTTGTTTCTAGATACTCTTTTTCCTTCAGAAGAGGTCGTGGATAATAATTTGAAACACAGAGAAGAATGTCCAGAGAACAATTTAAGAACAGGTGGCAAAGTTATTTTTCCCACAAAATTGGATGCAGGCCGGTTGGTTGTCTTCCGACATGTTCTCTCCAAGCCGACAGGGGAATATACTCTTCATATGGAGGAAAAGAAGAGCAGGTCTCTCTCTCTCTCTCACACACACATGCACACACACACAGAGAGATCAATTGTTCATATAGACATGGATTTTGGTGTGTGTATTTTATAGTCATAGGGAGGTTTGTGGTGATTATGAGAGTCCATTGAAGAACTTCAGAACACCTTCTGAGAGTATACTGCATCAACTAGACGTTTTTAGGCCTCTATGTAGATATGAGCACCGTGGTAAATGTAACAATGAGCTCTGTACATATCAACATCTCAAGAAATTACCAGAAGGTATGTTGTTACACAGACAAATATACAGTATTAAGCATAGCATTTAATTGTTAAATGCTTAATTTCGGCCATGCTGGATGTAATACGTCTATTCTCGTGCATATGTGATGCGGATATGCAATCTGAATACACACACGCACGCACGCACGCACTCACACACATATATATCATATATACATACACCAGACATTTTTAAAGATACTATTATATTAATACGTGCCAGAGGCCAAGTATATATTTATATAGAGCGGTATTTAAGTTGTATATTTTAATGCAGATTTAAGAAGCCAGAAAACGGGCATTCAAAGATGGACGAAGTTTGCAGTGCCTGTACCAACTTATCGAATAGCCTCCTACCCAATGAGGGACTGGCGCGAATATTCCAGCAAGCAGGATTATTCTAGTAGCCACGCATTTGCATTTCTGACGGCAGCGTCTACACAGAGGCCTCTACCCCAAGACATGCCTTGCCTTTTGGATGATGACAAATCAACAGCAAGTCCCACTGAAAGAGATCTCAATGGATCTCTTGACTTCTTGCAGATTGACAGTTCTAATGAAAAGAAAGTATACGCTGATGTAAGTTTATATATGTATGTATGTGTGTGTGTGTGTGTGTGTGTATGAGAGAGAGAAACAGACACACACACCTGTAAATTTATAATCTATATACCTGTGTACACACAATTTGCATCATTTTGTGTGTGCGTCATTAGTGTGTGCGTGTGTATATTATGTGTCTATGAAGTATACTGTTATACAGATAAATGGTATGTGTCAACTCTATACATATATACACATATACAGAAAAAAAAGGTGTAAATAATACCGTATATTGCGTTATATGTAATTTTAGCTGTGGGTTAAACGTTATGCTTTTATAGTTAATTACACATGACCTTGGAGTTGACGCTTGCTTGGACTTGGCGCTCAACATTTTACAATACGACATCTATTTAAAGAACTCCAACTGTCTGAAAAACGTGAGTGTGTGTGTGTGTGTGTGCGTGAGTGGGTGAGTGATGTTTGATAATTCATCAATGGTACTTAATCATTTGATTAATCAGCAAGATTTATTATTCACAGGCATTGTGTATATTGTCAAGGGGTTTAGAAGCTGACAAGACATCTGTGGCTCTCTGGGTTGTATACATCATGTTATTATCAATGCGACCTACACTTAACAAAAAGGACGATATGGTTCTCCATGCTGTAAGTAATACACAGACATATTTATATGTCCACATTAACCATACAGTATGCATCTTTCTCTCTCATGTCACATAATCATTTTCATAAAATCTGGCATATGTTAAAATTTCTGTCTGCTTGTAGGTGCGACTTAACAAATACTCTTACGAACTATGGAATTTAGTTCATTCTACACGCACTAATCTGTCAACACTTTTGGCTTCATACAAATCAGCTATCTTCTCATTATGTGAAGGTTTCTTATTATACACACACAGATACACACACACACACACACACACACATTCACATATACATACGTACATGCGAAATTTATACATTATGTAATGTAGGTAATGTATATAATGCTGTTAATGTATCTTTAACTTAAATGAAGGTAAATGCGAGAGTTCATGCATCCTGGACATAGTTTTAAAGATGCTCAATACATTAATCATGTCTGAGAGTAATGAAATGGGTCAACAGTTAGATGAGTTGGTTAACGGTCAAAGATGGTCAACGGTCTGGGAATCTTTATCTGCAAATGATGGTTGACTCTGTGGCTCTCCTGTGCATATTTCTGTGCATATGGAGGTTTACCACAGAGTGTTATAGACAAACTAGGTTGCAAACAGGATTTATCAACATTTACGCATCTGGAGTGGGAAGTTCTTAAGGTTAATCAGCATATAATATTTATATTTTATTCTTTATACTATTATGTGTAGTATCATATTAATATTTAACGAGTATTTACACTTTAAGTTTTTAAATCTTTCTTCAGGTTAATGAAAAAACCCGGTCCAAGGTGGTTAAGCTATTTAACAGGGCAGAAAACTGGCTATCGTCTTTCAATGAGGCACTACCGAAACAGGTGCGTATAATATATTATACAGTAGCTAAAACGAGTGTTTTGTTTATGTATGTTATTATTGATATTGATATAAACACTCTCTCTCTCTCTCTCTCTCTCTCTCTCTCTCTAGATGCGTGCGTATATGTATATATTCAAAAAATGTGTATAGATTTGTGATTACTATATATCTTAGTATGAAAATACGTATCTATATGTTGATATTGAGCATTTTTTATATATAAACCCTTTTAATGCAGGCCTTGGTGGTAAACTTTGTGAGGTTCCTGTTGCTATAGAAGATTGGAACATGCCTCAAGATATGGCCGGAAATTGCTGCTTCTCCACCCCTACTGCACCGAGCTCATTACTTTAGTTGCGAACATTCAGAGGGTAACTTGGGGAGTCAAATCCGGGTTCTCGGTTTCAGGTGGCGTTGTCTGTGGCCAAAGGATAGACCGGGCAGTCAACTGCTTTGGGGCCAATATGCGGGATATGCTTTGGAGTGGGAGGGTGATGAAAGCGCATTATTGGTCCTACGTAATTCCATTAGGGGCCTGGTAAGTTATAAAACTATATATAGATACGCACTCTATATAATAATGCATTAGCTCAATTATTTCATATATACGGTTCTACTGTATTATTGTATTACTAGAGTTGTATATATACTACATGTACAATAGTCTTATTTATATATCCTAGTTATGTAGATTACTTTCCGCCCGTGCACTATGCAATACAAAGTATGCATGTGAATGTAGGTATATGCACTATGTGTATCATCAAAATTCATGTGTGCGTGCGTGTCTATATATATATATAGATAGATAGATAGATAGATAGAGAGAGAGAGAGAGAGAGAGAGAGAGAGAGAGAGAGAGAACATCATGTGCTTATATATATAGATAATTCTATAAACATTTTGGTTTATGGTAACACAACACGATGTGACAGGATTCAGAAGGGACCAATGCAGAGGACACAACAATATTCTCTAATGAACGTGGCACTATTACACGGATTATCCGGGAACACTCAGGAAGCTCAGGCGGCGCTTGAGAGAGCACTCTCTTCCAGCGAAGCAGACGTACACTGCTGGATGGAATATGCTGCTTTCCGAATATCCACTACCGACTTTCGGATATTTCGTCAGGCTTTTGTCGGCTTTCTTGATAGATGTCATTTCGAGTCCCGGCTGTCTTCTAAGCTAACTCCGCTTGGCCGAGATTTTCTTAAAGGTAGGTCTTGCATATGTCTAGCTACCTATGTGTGTGATATGCATATGTATATGTATAGTGTGTGTGTTGTCTATATATATATATATATATATATATATATATTATTTATTCATTTGTTTATTTCACCAGGGTATTAAAAAACGGAAGATACGTTCATTTATTGATAATGTTTTTGGGTACAACGCCACCGGATCATTCGTTTGTAAACTCGTTACTTAACATGTTCTTTGGCCGTAAGTCAAATTTGTGATTGTTAAGCCTATGTTGCGATATCATACTCTCTTGTATATCTAGTATATAATATATCACATAGTGTGTTTCTTATATAATCTTTTTTATTTACATAGGGAGCTTTTACCTAATGACGGGATGGATGTGAGACCCTAGGGACTTTACTGGGGACTTTTAGAAGTATTCCTGCTAATTATGCTCTAGCTCTCTCTTTCTGCAAACGTGTACGAGGATCGGGACACGTGGCGGCATCTGGATGGGCAGCCTCGTTATTACTCAACTCTTTACGTGTCGCGTATCCCCACGCTTCAGAAGCCTGTTGGTTAGAGACTGGTGATTTGCTTAAACAAATGGTTTAGAGGACTTAACCTCGAGCTTTTACAAACACGCTGTGAAGGTAAATTTTTAATATATATATAGCTCTCTCTCTCTCACACACACACAGCTATAAGGTTGTAATTATCTATTTATACGCTAATTATAAGTTCTTTATACAAACTATAATATGATTCTGAATGCATGTAGTATACTGTATTATAAGGTCTATAAATATTATTAACTATTCAATGTTAAAATATACTTGAAGGCTATAAGAGGTTTATGCGAATCATATATCGTCTAATACTTTATCCAAATATATACATATCTATAGTGTAACTAGTATATAATTTTGATACCTTCTATATATATACAATATGGAAGTGATGTTCTATTCTCTCTTTTAATAATATTTCTTACTAAATTCTTTTATCAGTATATATCACTAGCTATATATACATGTATCTTGTAAGTTTTAATCCTATCAAGTTTTAAGCTATATTATAAGATCTTTCTATGCGATGTATTGATTTCTCTTAGTAGCATATTTTGTCAGTGTACAAGTAGCTATAATGTAAGATTATTATAAATATAATTTGTAACTTAAAGTATACTTTATTAATTGTATAATAACAATGTAATATGTATATTTATAATAATATAAATCGGAATAATACATACTATATGTTTAATTAACACAGGTATACCCTTACTCGGCTAAACTATGGCGGCAGTATGTTCGGGGATCTGAAGATGCAGCTTTAGCTGCAAAGGACGCAGGGCTAACACTTTAAATTAACAAGTTATTACAAGATAACCTGGTTTTACTTTTCTTTTTTTACCCATTTTTTGTATTTTAATTTTATACTTAATTTGTCCTTTTTAATTTTTTTCAGGTTTCTATGGATGATTGGTATTTATGGAGACTCTACATTCAGTAAGACTTATATATGTATTAAATACTGTGTGTGTGTTAGTGAGAGAGAGGGAGTCTTTATAGTTATGAACAAATAATTATGTAATTAATATTTCATATTGCTAGTGCAAGATATGTTTTGCAGATGAAGAATCATATTATGATCACAGACAGGTAACTATATCGTAATTATTAGCTAGTAATTATAGTAAGGGATATAATAAATTACTAAAATATCATATATATTATAGTTTAGTGTACTAATCAATTCAATACGCAGGTATGGAGGTGTCTAAGGTAACTCCGTGTTTCTTTTGTGGTATATTGTGTAAAGACATAGTTTAGTTTAGTTTAGTTACATATGGTGACTAAACTCCTGTTTAATATGTATTACACATTTATATTCATATATATAATGAGTTGGTTATTAAATGGTCTTGTTTGTGGCATGTGAAATAGAGAGAATATTTTAATCAATAATAATAAATCAACATTTGAATTTCAAACTTCAAAATAAACAAGCTTTATGTTTTGAATTATATATATGATATATTTATGAGTTTATAATGTGTGTTAAATAACACGTATATTCATATGAAACGGTGGAGAATAACCTTCATTTTAACAAATGTTTAAGATTATATATATATGTGTGTGTGTGTGTGTGTGTGTGTGTAATAATATACATGTATATAAATATTAAGAATTTTAAACAGTGGAGCAGTTATTTTATACTAAGCTGCAGAAGTGTTAAGTAGGGATGACAAATACAACAGTACTAATCAATTCAATACGCATATGATTCCAAACGGATTACATGATTTTTAACATTAAATAAGTTTTTAACATATAATTTAGAATATTTTGCTATGAACCGGATTATCAGTCCTAAACTATACATATGTTTCTATAAATGGATATAATATTCCTTGATTTTTAAATATAATAAATTCTAACAAATCTTATATTTATTTGATTATTTATGTGAATATATGTATAATAAATATAATATTCAATATAGAATATATATACTGTAGTATACTTTATAGTAATAGGAAATCAAAAAATTGAATGTCTCATATATATAAAATTATTGATATAGATAATATATATATCACAAACATAAAATGTATGTATATTATAGGATGTGGGGACACAAACACATATTGTATGTATTTTATAAGGTATTTTATTGCAAGGTTTGAGATTTTATTAGGTTTAGGGTTTGTTCTAGGGTTTGGGTCATTTGGGGCTATGTTTTGGTTTCGATGTTTTTAAAATTGATCCTTGGATGGTCGGGTTGCACCGAATCAAGTTTCAACTACATTTTGAGCGAATTGTGAGATTCATGGGTGACTTCCTTTAGGGCTCCTACATCCTAGTCCTATGCGATTTTTGTCATTTTGAGTTTGTTTTGAGTTTTTGGTTGTTCTTTAAGTTGCTACACACCATTGTAGTTGGTATTTTCATCTAGGTATTGGGATTTCCACAGTTGTAGCAGTTGCCTAGATCGGGCATCTTTTGTATGTTCTTCATGGCCTTATGCTAGTTGCAATAATGGCATTTCTTGCTACTGTGTGGCTGTTTTTGTCTCGCTCTCTCACCTATTGTACACCTGTTGTCTTAGTCCTTTGGTTTTAGTGAACCTTCTGTTGAAGGGGATTGTCAGCTATGGTTTACGTGTTTGCAGAAGGCACTAGAACACAATATCAACTCATATTGCATTAGGTTTCAAGTGAGTGATCACCATTTAGTGGTCTTTTAGATTGGCATCATTCAATGGGAGACAAATTCTTAATGAACCTTGTGGATTGATCACGTTGTGGACTAATCACATTTTGGGTAGCTCTAAGGGTGTTTATAGGTTTTTAATGGGTATTGGGTGGTGTGAGTTAGGCACTTCCTAGTTGTCACGACCTTGTGCAAAGGGCGAAACCTTTAGAACAAGGGTGGAACCTTGAAAGGAGGATTGTATTCAAGAAAGAAATGACAAAATGAAACACAAGGCTGAAGACTAGTGTTGAATTGGAATTGGAACCCTGTTTATATATCTGAGGTCCTGAGGATTGTATGGTCCACAACTGGTCTGGAATGTGTGATCCATAACTGGTCTGGAATGTGTGGTCCACACTGGTCTGGAACATGCGTATGAATATACGCCTTGCTGTTGATGGTGTAGTTTAGCATCCAGGATCATACGGATCAGTTGGTTAACACATGTGTGTGTTAGCCAAAAGGTCTCAGGTTCAAGTCCTGTGAAAGTCAAAAAATGACCCATGATCCTTACACTATCTCCCCTTCGATGATGAGCAACGCGCGTCACTGTCCAGATTTTGCAGGATATTGCTCCTGATCCAGATTTTGCAGGATATCGTTGATGGAACTCGGTAACAAGATCAGGAGCACTGGTCCAGATTTTGCAGGATATCGTTGATGGAACTCGGCAATAAGATCAGGAGCATGAACAAGATGAGCAGCCATCAACAAGATCAGGAGCACTGGTCCAGGTTTTGCAGGATATCGTTGATGGAACTCGGCAACAAGATCAGGAGCATGAACAAGACGAGCAGTCCATCAACAAGATCAGGAGCACTGGTCCAGGTTTTGCAGGATATTGTTGATGGAACTCGGCAACAAGATCAGGAGCATGAACAAGATGAGCAGCAGGCTCCCACAGGAGCATGAACAAGATGAGTAGCAGGCTCCCAAGTGCGTTGACAGGTGGATAACCGATCTAGTCCACGAAATAGGAGCATGAACAAGTG
Organism: Selaginella tamariscina; assembly: GCA_003024785.1. Taxonomy (NCBI): domain Eukaryota; kingdom Viridiplantae; phylum Streptophyta; class Lycopodiopsida; order Selaginellales; family Selaginellaceae; genus Selaginella; species Selaginella tamariscina. The sequence continues at coordinate 214,638 of PUQB01000106.1, forward strand.
AACAGTAGGCTCCAAAGTGCGTTCGCCAGGTGATAACTAATCCAGTCCACGAATAGTGAAGCTGACCAGAACAAGTTGGAGAGGTGGTGGAAGAAGTCGGCCAGGTTCAGAAGGAGCATGATAAGGCTCCAACAAAGAAACATGGAACACGGGATGGATCCAGATGGTTGGCGGAAGCTCGAGACGAAACGTCACATCAGAGAGTTTTCGATGATGCGAAATGGCCCCAAGCGTTGATAGTCCAGCTTGTCACAGGGACGTGTGGTTGGCCAATGACGGGAGGAGCCACACTTGGTCACCAATTGTGAATGTGGAGGAGAGGAACGGGAACGATTAAGCTTGTTGTTGCAAATCCCGAGCGCGTTGAAGATGATGCTGCACTTCTCATGGACCTGTCGGAGATGCTCAACACGATCATCGCAGCAATGGTGAGGGGCAAGCTGTAGGACCAGCGAGGATGAACACCAGAGAACGCGAAAAATGGCACACACCTATGGATGAGTGTGCCGTGTTGTTGTACGCAAACTCAGCAGCAGGAAGGAGATCGACCCAATCATCTTGCAGATGAGAAATGAAACACCAAGATATTGTTCCAGAGTCTGAATTGTGCGCTCCGATTGTCCATCTGTTTAGGATGATGTGCAGTAGACAGCTTCCCGTGATACGTAGCCGATCTAGGAATCTCCGCCAGAATGCCGAAGTGAACTGGGGACCTCGATCAGTGACAAGTTCATCAGGAAGACCATGAAGGCGGAACACCTCCCGACACCAGATCTAGCATCAGGACCCGAACATGTCTTGTTGCAGGGAACAAAGTGCGCCATCTTAGAGAACCGATCAACAATGACTAGGACAGCATCAAACCCTCTAGAAGGCGGTAAATCCGTGAGGAAATCCATGGTGATGGATGACCATGGCCGCTGAGCAATAGGAAGAGGCTGTAGTAGTCCAACCGGTCGATGACGAGGAAGCTTTGTACGCTGGCACGTGTCACAAGATCGCACAAATCTCTCAACATACACGCGAAGCCGAGGCCACCAGAACACCCGTTGTACCAGCTCGATCGTCTTTCGAATGCCAAAATGTCCTAGCTGTGTTGTCATGGCAGTGTTGGACAGCTCGCAACCTCAGTTCTCCGTCCGGAACATAGATTTGGATGTGGTGGTACAGCAACCCATTATGAAGATGGAAAGCAGCATAATCTCGTAGTTGTGACCCTGAAGACAATGGCTGAACTCGTCGAACATGTGCAAGGACATCACGAGCAAACTCGTCTTGAGGGAGATTTTCTCGGATTAGATCCAAAAACGAAGTGTCAACTGGAGCAGAAGAACGGGAAAGCGCGTTCACCAACAACTGGTCGGAGCTCAGATGACTTGTTCTTGTTGATCAAATCGGATTTCACCTGGTACTGGAGCTAGGTAACTGCGACGAGATAAGGCATCTGCTTTGCCATTTAGACGACCGGGACGATGAATAATCTCGTATCGGAACCGGGACAAAGACTGTGCCCATCGCGCCTGACGTCGATTGAGAACTCGTGCTGTTGCCCAGTACTGGAGGTTCTTGTGATCACAATACACCTTAACCACATGCGGGGAACCTTCAAGGAATCTGTGCCACTCCTCAAAGGCATCGACGATCGCCAGCAGCTCCTTGTTGTAGACATCGTAGTTGATCTCAGGTGCAGTGAACTTGCGGGAATGGAAAGCAATGGGATGGAGAAGATGATCTGGACCTTCCTGGGACAACACTCCACCAATGGCGAAGTCAGAGGCATCAGCTTCCACGAAATATGGCTTCGCAGGGTCAGGATGGATAAGAACAGGTGCCGAGGTGAACGCCTTCTTTAGGAACTCGAACGCCTCCTCAGCCTCAGAGGACCAGACAAATGGAACATCCTTGCCAGTCAACTTCGTCAATGGCAATGCAATCTTGGAGAAATCCCGAACGAAACGTCGATAGAAGTTCGCAAACCCGAGGAAACATCGAACATCACGAACATTTGATGGTCTCTCCCACTCCAATACAGTCCGGACTTTTGCAGGATCCATGTGAACACCTTCAGCTGAAATGATGTACCCCAGGAACTCGACAGACTGCTGACTGAAAGAGCACTTCTCCAACTTGGCAAACAAGTGGTGCTTCCGGAGCCTCTCCAAGACTAACCGTACATGCCGTTCGTGTTCTTCTCGAGTCTTGGAAAATATCAGGATGTCGTCTAGGTACATGATGACAAACAAATCCAAGAAGTCCCGGAAAATATCGTTAGCCATGTGCTGGAACACAGCAGGTGCATTTGTCAGGCCGAACGGCATTACTACGTACTCGAAATGTCCGTAGCGTGTACGGAAAGCTGTTTTCCACTCGTCCCCTTCTCGAATTCGGATGAGATTGTACGCTCCTCTTAAATCGATCTTTGTGAAGTACCGGGCACCAGAAAGACGTTCGAGCATGTCGGAGACGAGCGGGAGAGGATACTTGTTTGGAATGGTGACCTTATTCAGATCTCGGTAGTCCACCACGAGCCGGAGACTTCCATCCTTCTTGGAAACAAAGAATACTGGAGCACCAGCCGGTGATCGCGAATGACGGATAAATCCGGTGACAAGATTCTCCTCAATGTATTTCCTCAATGTCTCCAACTCTGTTGGTGAGAGACCGTAAATGGGACCGGAGGACGGCTGCTTACCCTCAACGAGATCGATAGGACAGTCGTACTCACGGTGCGGTGGCAAGGCAGAAGCTTTCTTTTTGTCGAAGACGTCTGCGAAATCGGCATACTGCTTTGGTAAGGCAGGAGGAACAGAAACATCCTTAGCAGAGCAGGGATAGACTTTGATCGCGAACACGGATGCTGGGTCATGTCGGCTATCTTTCTTGAACTGCTTCAAGGTGATATGCGAGACTCGAAGTGGAGGAGGAACTGGAACAGGATCGGAATCAAAGAGTGTGGCTGGAGTTGAAACAGCTGGGAAACTGTTCATGAAACGTTCTCTCCAACCAGGATCCACCAACTCGATCCACGGCAAACCAAGGATAATCGTAGAGTCTGGAATAGAAACAACACTGAAGGAGATGTTGCACACAGCACCGCAAGCAACGACCTCAACGAACTCCGTGTCATTTATTACCGCTCCAGATTTGATATCTCGTCCATCAACGACCCGTACAGAACCAGGAGTCTTCAAAGGATGTAGACGGATCCCGTGCCTGACAGCAAAATTCTTGTCGATGAAATTTGCGTTCGCTCCGCTATCCACCAAAGCTTTACCAGAGAACTCCACCTCTGGTGTCTTCAGCTGCACCGGAACATGGAACGGCTTGCACACCTTCGTGGATGGAATGGATCCAAGATGAGGAAGGGAAGATGTTATGAGTGAAGAGCCTTGAGGAACATGAGTTGTTCCACGGCAATCCAGCCGGACGGCTCCTATTCGGGCTGGATCTTCTCGTTTCCCACAGCACAGCAAGGGCCACTTCACGAGCTTGTTTTGGACGTCGATGACAATTCTCCAACTTGTGGTACGGGTCCCCACAGTACAAACAAAGCTTGTACTGAATCCGCTTCTGACGTTCGGTTGGCAAAAGCTTGCCTCGGCGTGATCGCCCTAATTCCATCGGGGATGGTTCTACTGAGGAAGATGATGAATCAGCAGATGAGGGAACAGGGACTGCAGAAATGGAAGAAGACGGCACCAAGAAGAAAGAAGGATGCCGACGTTCTTGTTTCCGCTCGATCAACCGGTTGTCACAACGAATTGCCAACTCGATCATGCTGGTGAGGGTTTCGGAACCGCAAAATTCAGCAACATGTCTTTGACCTCGTCCTGCAACCCCGACCGGAAAACCTCCTTGAGAGCACGATCTCCCCATGTGACATCACAAGCAAGAAGTTGAAACTTCGATGCGTACTCTGCTACCGACATACCCCCTTGGTGAAGCTGACGGAGTTTGGTGATGGCAGCACTCTCACGATCCACGTCACTGAACATCGCCGTGAACCGTTCCACAAACTCGTCAAAATTCCCAAGGATCGGATCATTGTTCTCCAGCAAGGCTGAGAACCATGAAAGAGCAGAACCAGAAAGCAGCGACCCGATCAATCCAACCTTAATGGGTTCTGTGCTGTAGCGCCTCGGCTGCATCACGATCCGAACGAACTTGATTGAGAAAACCTCGGAACTTCGATCGGGTACCATCGAACTTTTCGGGCATGCTGATCTTCTCTGGAGAATTCGCACGCTGTCGGAGCTGATCATTCTCCAGGTGTAGTTGTTTGAGCTGCTGCTGGAGGGCAGCAACTTGCTCATGAAGAGCATGCTCGGACATGATGAGTCGAAGAAGAAAAATCAAAAAGAAAAAAGAAGAAAATCAGAAAAAGAAAAGAAAAAGAAAAAAATTGAAAAAGAGAAAGAAAGAAAAATGGGATCGATGACAAGCGGAAACAGAAGCTTGTCACTACCTCAGAATCATTCAAACTGTCACGACCTTGTGCAAAGGGCAAACCTTTAGAACAAGGGTGGAACCTTGAAAGGAGGAGATTGTATTCAAGAAAGAAATGAATACAAAATGAAACACAAGGCCGAAGACTGGTGTTGAATGATTCTGAGAAACCTGGAACTGGAACCCTGTTTATATATCTGAGGTCCTGAGGATTGTATGGTCCACAACTGGTCTGGAATGTGTGATCCACAATGGTCTGGAATGTGTGGTCCACACTGGTCTGGAACATGCGTATGAATATACGCCTTGCTGTTGATGGTGTAGTTCAATATCAGGATCATACGGACCAGTTGGTTAACACATGTGTGTGTTAGTCAAAAGGTCTCAAGTTCAAGTCTTGTGAAAGGCAAAATTTAGAGGATAGACTTGTGGACTTCCTAGGGTTGGGTGTTGGTTCATGTGGGTTAGGCATCTTCCAAAGTGTGTGGTGTGAGTTAGTCTCATCTTCCTTGGATATTTTTTACCTTTAGAGGATAGACTTGTGGACTTCCTAGGGGTTGGGTTGGGTGTTGGTTCATGTGGGTTAGGCATTTTCCAAAGTGTGTGGTGTGAGTCAGTCTCATCCTCCTTGGATATTTTTTACCTGTTTCACCCTGAACTTGTGCTTGCCAATGTATACACAAGGGGCTTGGCATTTGGCTTTTGTTCTGTATGTTGACTTGGCTTATGGACTGGCATGCAACAACATTAGAAGACCAGTAAAGGTCACCGAGTATTTGCGAGCATGAGCTTCATGTCCAAAACTTTTAGGGTATAAAGAATATCCTAAGGTATCGTGAAGACAAAGTATAATTAGCATATAGTTTATTGAAGCTTTTGTACATTTTGTTGTTTTTAATTCAATTAAATGTTCTTTATGTTTAGGGTATAGGATTTAACATTTAGCAGATATAGACAATTGAGCATAAATAACATACATATTATTTTTTCTTGCTAAGATTCAACTTTAGGGTTTAGAATTTTAGGATGTAAATTAAGCCTTACATACATTTTATCACACCTTTAACAATTGCAATTACGTATACACAATATATTAGCTATGTGTACTATTTATATTTATGATTATTCATATCTTAATGGAATATCGATCATGTTATTGAATACTAAGTCTTACTTAAACACTTATTGTTTGGTACTTAGTATGTTCATCTTGATGTTTGTGTGCAAATATATTTCATATATTAATTTATATATTTATGTCATACCAATATTTATTTCATTTAATACACTTACACTATATAATATTTATTTACATATATTAAATTATACATTTACATGTATGAATTTCTTATGCATATTTATACACATTTATCAGAGAATTACATTTATCATATATATCTCACATTTTTAAATTATTATTTGTTAATATTAAATCAACTTAGGGTTGATACATATATTATAAATTGAAGGTTAGAGGTATAGAAGGCAGTGGTTGTGTGTGTAGCGGGAATGCAATGGCTTTCATAGAATAGCAAGGTGCCGTTCATGGCTTTCACAAAGTAGCAAGGCGCCGTTGCCAAATCCGCAGTGGTATAATAATTTTTTATAGATGCTAAGTGTGTATGCATGTATTATGTTTATATATGAAGTACTATCATTATTTATCACTTCTGTATAAAACGTTGCACAATCGTGTGTGTGTGTGTGTGTGTGTGTGTGTGTGTGTGTGTGTGTGTGTGTGTCACTCATATATTTATATAAAGTACATGTATCATATATATCTCTATATATGTATGTTTTTGTCTGTGCGTCAATGTGTGTGTGTGGGTGTAGATACATGTATGTATGTGTTTCATAGTTATACATATATACGTATACATGCACATGCATTTTATAGTTGTATCTACAATGTCTCTCTCTCTCTCTCTCTCTCTCTCTCTCTCTCTCTCTCTCTCTCTCTCTATATATATATATATATATATATATTGGTATTTCTTATTTCAAATATATGTAATTCTATTGAACAAATAAGTATATGTATGTGTGCATGTGTGTGGTTGTGTATTCATTATATTCTTATAAAGAGGGAGCTCGATTAATCAAGATGATGTCAACCTCTCAATCTAGGTATATTCCTCTTCCTAAGGCCTTGGAAGGATAAATCCTATTAATGGCCTACTACCCTCCACTTGGGTTCTGGCAAAATAAATTGGCCCAACCATTCAGCCCCAAGTAAGTGCAAGCAAGATTAACTCACTAATGCCAAACAGGACTCGAGTGGATTGGCAGGATTTATCCCTATGAAACTCACTACCACTTCTCTACATGAACATGATTTATCTCGCTATATTCTAAAACCATCCTCCCCCAATGACATTTATCTAGCCAATGACTAGAATCGTTATGCTAAGACACAGTTAACACCACCAAATCATTGGTGTCTTTATTGGCATTAATAGGATTTATCTTGCGAACACCTAATTTCATTCCTTGCTAACTGCCAAGATTTAAGTTGAAGGCATCTTCCATCTCCTTACTTTGGTGGATTTATCCCACTAAAGCCATTTTGCCCATCCTTGGGCGGGATTTATCCTACTGAAGCCATCATGCCATCTCCATCCTTCAGTGGGATAAATCTCACCTAAGCCATCTTCCCATCTCCCACTTTGTGAAGGCTAAAATATTCAAGCAATTAATGCTTAAAAAATTGATGTTATTTATATTACAAATCTGGGATTGAGATAATTTTATTGATAAAATAAGAAAATATTCTAAGCCGTAGTACTATGGAATTGACATGACCATATTTTAAAATAGAGGGGAAGTGTTATAGGGTCCTTTAATTTGTTATTAAAGTCATTAAAATTACTACAACTGGACAAGCAAACCATGAAGGGCGAGCTCATTTATCAAGCATCCCAAGCAGCTTGCAAGCCACATATAGTTAATGCTTGTCATAACCACATGGTCCCTTGCAAGTGACAATTTCAATGATAAAAGGGTCGGTGATGACTTGATTGATGGATGGTCATTCGGCTGGTCAACAATGACATTCACACATTCAATAATGTCAATCATGCAAACAGGTCATAATGCTCATAATTGACATCGTTAAAAACATATAAAGGAAGTGGTTGGACGATCTTCCATTAAACATCATTAAGGCCCATTATGACAATGTTGGAAAGAGCCATCATAGTCACAAGGACTCTATGTTGGACAAGAGAATCTAAGAGTGTAAGGTTGAGTTTTGCAGCATCAATGCCGTTGAACAAAGAACGCGTCCTTAAGCTTATTCGTAAGAAGAAGGACGAGAACTCATAGATCCTACCTCATAGCACATTGTTATGTCCTTACATTGATGATGAAAAAGGTAAAGAGGTGTGGGTAACATAAACTTCAGAAAGTAGCAAAAGAATATGTCAAAATATTAAAGTATTACATCATTAATGGCCAACACACAATAATGGGCCTAGCGTTTACTGAAAGACATGACATAATGACATGGTCAACAAACTCTCAGTGTGACTCCATGAAATGAGCTACTTTCTTAGCAAAGTGGTCTCAACATCCAAGTGTATATGTGGAATGAGACACAATCGATACCAACTACTATAACAAAAAAATCTAGGAGAAGTTCCTGCACACACAACAAATGGGGCAAACCTTGGGAAACCACTCATAGCCAAAACATGGGATATGTTGTACCCTGTCAATGGGATTTATCCATCCAAAATGTTGGCAAGATTTATCTTGCCCTCATTCTCTTCATTGGCCAAGAATCTGTTGCATGCAAATGCCAAAAAGGAAAACATAAGCGTCACCCTTCCTTTTATGGCAGTCCTTGAGTAGTGAAGGACATAGTTGAAGTTGATAAGGGTTAACACCACCATCCATGACAAACCCTACAAGATAAAGTCAGATACCTTTTGGGTGCCATAGTTGCTTGCATGAAGCCATTCCAACTATTCATGATGGATTTGCAGATTGAGTTGCCAAAAAGTGCTTGAGGATCTAATTAACAGGCTTGGTCGTGCAGCACCTACACTGAAAGGATTTACTTTCTGCTATTTGCTGTAATTGATAACTTTACAATGAACTTTGCCTAAAAGAACAAGGAATAGATTTAACATGAACAACAGAGATCAAGAAGTTTCATACGATTGTTCACTTCTGTTAGAGGCAAAAAATATAGCATGTAGGAACTGCATACATAGGACTTTCCTACGGTGGAGTGGAGGAATAACTTGTAGGAAAGTAGTAGTAGGAAATATCCTGTGTACAGGAAAATCCTACAGCAGTAGGAAAAAATCCTACATGGTAGGAAGAATCCTACGGTTGCAGGAAGCAGACAGTTATAACTGTTGGAGGGGACAGGATTCGGTTAGGGCAAGCTAGGGCAAGAAGGGGGAAGACTATGAAGGCTATGGAGGCTATGGAGAGCAATGCATGAGAGAGAGAGTATCTTTGGAGAGAAGTAAGTTTCCACACTTGCTATCTCTTTGTATTCATATAGTAATGTAAGTGCATGTTTATGGTGTATTGTGATGCTTATATGGACGAAACCCCTACACTTTAACTTGCAAAGCTTTTTTGCGCTGTGAATAGTGATTTTGCACACAGGAAAGTTTTGCATGTTAAACAATGGCGACCACGGAGGGATTTCGCCATTGTTGTGGAGGAGTTTGTTGAATTCCTAAGTGAGAAGTGACATAGCTCTGAGAGAAGTAGAGCTTAAGTGAAAAAGAAGTGTGTATATATATGATGATGGATGGAGCCTTGGAGGCAACATAATCCTAACTCGTCTCTAGCAAGAGAGAGAGATAATAAGCAGGCCGAGAGAGAGGCTGCTCGAGCTGAGCAAATAGAGCTTGCTAATAGGCAAGAAGTTCTTATAAAACTCATTGATCAGATAGGAGAAAGTGCTGCTAAAGGTGTGGAGGATATACAATACGGTGACTATCAACTGCAGGAGAAGAGGAGTTGGAAGGAACTCCTCGAAGAACAGGATTTCCTATTAGACCAGGAGGAGCATCTCCTAAAAATTCCCCTCTTGGTGAGGAGGAAGGTGGTAGAGAAAACCCATCGAGTATGTCTAATATGACACTTTTCCCCGGAATGTTGGGAGGCACATTGATGTTTCCAATATTTTCCGCAGGAAAGAAGGAAAATCCTAAAAGACATTTATTACAGTTTGAAGAAGTTGTGAAGTTGTATAAAGTAAGCAATGCAGATAAGTTGTTTATATTTCCTCACACATTAAAAGGAAATGCATCTGATTATTATGAGTTGGAGAAAGATGTGAGAGAGATTATGAGAAAGTTACAGAAGCTTTTAAAGAATATTTTAAAAAGGAAGAGTTGCCTGAAGAGCACTTAGAAAAGCTCAGAAATATCCTGCAAGGAAGAACTGAAACTCTAGAGGAATATACACACCGTTTTAAAAAGCATGAAAAGAAATGCTCACTATATGTTAAGGAAGAAGCTTTGCTTCAATGGTATAAGCAAGGATTGCAGAAGCCATATAGGCATTATGCAATGACAATTGAGGAAGTAGACAGAAAAGATCTTGTAAAACATCTTAAAGATTATGAGAAGAAGAAGAGACAATAGAAAACATAGCAGAAGGAAAGATAAAATCCTCAAGGAGAAAGGAGGATAGTTCAGATGATGAGGATGAGCCTATCAAAGTTCGGGATTATAAGGCTGATGAGAGAATGTTATTACAGCTAGTTAAGTCCTTGAAAGGTAATCCTGTGTATAAGGAATTAGATGTCAAAGTATGGTGTGCCAAGTGTAAAAATCCTGGACATACTAAGGATGAGTGTAGACTACAGTTGCCAAAATGTTAAATATGTGATAAAAAGGACATTTGGCAAAAGACTGTAAGTATTTTATTAATCAAAATGTGGCACGTGTGGAAAAAGAAAGGAGAAAAGAAGAAGAAAGGAAGGCTGGTATAACAGGCCGTTTCTTGTGAGACAACCACCTGTTACCACATTCCCATCTCGGAACAGGAAGCTCTATTATGAGGAACAGCCTGGGAGTTGGGAAGAAGGAAGAAACAGGAATCCTTTTGATAACAGAAGGAATGTTCCTTATACAGGAGGAGATGATAGGCTGTATGAGGGGAATCAAACTAGATATGCTCCACCATACAAGCCTAATATGGGAAGGAAGGAGACGTCCTACAGAGGATCAGAAAGATATCCAAGAAAGAAAGTGTTAAACAGAAAAAGGGCTCTCTGCCTCACCTTTTCCTATTTAACCTGTTTCCTTCACGTAGACAGGAAACCTTTCATACAACGTACAGGAAAGGTTACACCTTTCCTTTCCCAACTCTCAATATATCTGTATATATATATCAGACTTCTCCCAGTGCCACTATGACTGGTCTCCAAAGTCAAGGGCAAGAACGGATTTTGGCTATTGCCTTGTTAGATCCATTCATTGAGAGTATACATTCATACACACAAGATTCTCTAATATTCACCTTTCATTACTAACATGAATACAAAAGACAAAGTGTAGAGAACCTTTATCTCCTGCTAAAACTTCAAATGGAGACCCTTCTCCTGTTAAAACTTCCTGTTGAGACCCTTCTGGAGACTCCTTCTCCGTTGCCCTAACTCCTCCGTAACTACCTTTCCTCTGGCCACGTCATCCTTTTCCTTTTCCTTTTTCCTTTTCCTTTTCCTCTCGGTAAGGATTTTCCTTCTTCACAGCCTTTCCTTCCTTTTCCTTACTCACCTTTTCCTCTCGATACTTCACAGCCTTTCTTTCCTTTTCCTTACGCACCTTTTCCTCTTGGTACTTCATAGCCTTTCTTTCCTTTTCCTTACGCACCTTTTCCTCTTGGTACTTCATAGCCTTTCTTTCCTTTTCCTTACGCACCTTTTCCTCTCGGTAAGGATTTTCAGCCTTTCCTTTCATGCTTACTACAGACCTTCCTACCCTTATTCTCTCTACAGTAGGATGTCCTATGCTCCTAATATTTACCTTTAACACTGCCCCCTCCTTATTTGTTGCTGTGTCCTCACGGCAACTATCCTATTCCTTCCTTTGGATGTTTATCTTCATGGTACTGTTGATTCTCTTTTATTCCAAAAGTTGTTCTTCACTTTCCTAAGTTCTTGGTTGGAAGTTGATACCTTAAGTTGCAGCACTTGCTTTCCTGCATCTTGTTCCTTAGGATCAGGATTTGCTTTCTCTTCCTGTTCCTGAATAATTTTTCCTTCCTGTTCCTGAATAGTTTTTTCCTTTCTGTTCTTTTGGCTTACTTTCTGTGTTTATATTCACTTGCTTTAAAGGATTTCTGGTATACACATATGTATACTCTGAAGATTGTTTCTGCAAATCAATCTTATACAGGATTGCCTTATAGAACTTTTCCTGTAATTCAGGTCTGTCGTTTTCCTTCTGCTGAACAATTTTCTTTCCTTTCAGCATTACGTGAAGGTCAAATATGTTAAGACCTTCAAGTTAGGATATGTTTTTAGGATTTCTACCTCTTTCTGGTCATCTAACCCATTAAACCAGTCATATCCTTTTAAAACAAGAGGTCGGATTTCCTTTTTAACATACCTTTTGTATGATTGTAGATCATTGATTTTCCTTCTCCTTCTTCTATGATATCTTTTCTGTTCTCCCATTCTGAATAACCTTATCAGACTTAATCCATAGTCTGGCTAAGAACATAGTATAAACAGTATCCTTTTCTTCTTTTTGTAGGACAAGCAAGGATATCCTATATTTGAATCCTTTTACTGTGATAGTGACTCCTCTCATTATGCTTAATGACCTTACACTTTGTTGCTCAGCCATTTTAAGGTTAAATGGAGCCGGTTGGATAGGTCCTAAACCCATCTTTTTACATTCTCCTTCCTCAATAAATTCACACCTGAACCTCCATCTATTAATACTCTCTTTAACTTATTCCTTCCCACATATACTGTGATGCAAGGAACATGTCCATCATAATCACCTTCATACAGTACTTCCTTATCCATTTTACAAACTGTATATCCTTCACATGAAGGTGATGTTTGCTGAATTAAACTTAATGCATTTAATATCTGGTTTCTTATGTAAGGAGCTACCGTATCAATTGTCCAAGTGTGACCTTTACCTCCTGATTTATAGCTTGGTGATACATGGAATCCATTGTTTTATCATGTAATGGTAATAATGAAAAACTTTTTCACCTTTATCTATATCACCTTTGTCTGTACCTTCTGATTCGTTATCCGTTGACCTTTCTGGTCAGAATCCTGCTCCTGCTTGCTTACATTTTCCTGTAACAAGCTCTCCTTCTTGTTAGGAGTAGTAACTACCTTACCTTCTCCATAACAAGAGGATTCCTTCTTCTTCTCTTGAATAGCTATAACTGCCCTTACCACGGGTGGATACTCATTCTTTTCCTCCTCTATTTGAATAAGCCATGTTGTAGGCTGCACATTAGTCGTTCTGGTGGAAGTAGGAGGTTTGTACCTTCCGCCTAGGACATTCCTAGAGATATGTCCTGTTTCACACATGTATAACAAACCTGGGAAGGAAAATTCCTACCTGCGATCCTTGTTTATCATTTCCTTGTTTATAGGAATCATTTCTGCCTCTTTGACCTTGATATGGTCTTTCCTCTCCTCTATATTGCCTATCATTTCTTTCAGGATAAGGTCTATCATTCTGCCACACCTTATATGGACCATTTCTTCCTGCATAATAACTTTCCTCTCTAATTTCGTAAGGATTATCATTCCTTCTGTCATAATATCCAGTATTCCTATTATGATAAGGAACTTCATTCCTTCTGCCATATATATTGTTCATGTTCTCATAAGGAACAGCATTATCATTCCTCTCATTGCGACGGTTCCTATTAGGTGGGAACCTTCTAGGAGGTGGACGTTCATCCATTCTCCTTTTCTCTCTATACTAGCCACATTCTGATTTAGGAAATGTTTACAGTTCCTAGCCACATGTCCTTCCTTTCCACATATCTGGCATGTAGGCAATTGCAGTCTACATTCCTCTACCGTATGACCAGAATTATTACATTTAGTACACCATACTTTTTCCTTTAACTCCTCTTTAACTGTCATTCCTTTTAAAGTTTTCATCATTTGAGCCAATGCTTTCTCATCTTATAGGATATTTTCGAACTTTTACTACATCAACTTCTTCTTCCTCTTCATCAGAGGATTCTTCTTTTCTTCCATATACTTTCAGCTTTCCTTCTGCAATCTTTTCTATTTGCCTATCTCTTCTTCTATTATATTTATTTGATTAATGAGATCTTCTCTATCCTTTTCATTGATAGTAAGTGCTAGATCTCTATATGGTTTAGCAACCCTTGCTTATACCATTGCAATAAGGCATCCATCTTCACATATGCCTTAACACTTTTTCTCATGTTTCTTAAAACGGTGTGTATATTCATCTATCTTTTCTGTTTTGCCTTGAAGGATAGTCCTTAACTTCTCTAAATGTCCTCCGGCAATTCCTCCTTTCTGAAATATTCCTTAAATGCATCAGTAACCTTCTGATAATTCTCTCTGACTTCTTTTTCTAAATATAATACCAGTCAGAGGCATTTCCTTTCAATGTATGTGGAAATATAAGCAGCCTTTCTGCATCCGTCACCTTATACAGTTTTACTAACCTCTTCAAACTGTTGTAAGTGCTTTTCGGATTTTCCTTCTTCCTGCAGAGAATGTGGGATACATCACCCGTACCCCCAAACATTCCCGAGAAAAGTGCCATATTTGTAATAACCCTTTGCTCTGGTGTATTTCCTCTTACACCTTCCTCCCTTCCTCTTCGGGAGTTCTCAGGAGATCCTTCTCCTTGCATCTCGGTATATGAACAGGCCACTCCTCCTCTCACTGTTTCCTCTAAACCAGCTGTTTGTACTGCCTCCAATTCTCTGGATCAGCCTCAGATTTCTGTATTGTTTCTGCAATATCCTCTCTACTATCTTACCAAGGATATTTTGACGTCTATTTTCGTTAGTTTCAGGTTGCTGTTGGGCAGCATCTATTGGCTGCCTTTGGTTCCTCTGATCAGCTAAGGCTGGATCAGGACGATGGTTCCTCCACGGTTCCATTCATTCCTTCTCCTTTACACATCTGGCTCTACACCTTCCGAGCCTTTTTCAGAATGAGATTTCTATCTTTTTTAGCCTCTTTTCTCAATGAATGCTAACACTGCAATGGCGAAATCCCTCCGTGGTCGCCAATTGTTAAACAGAAAAGGGCTCTCTGCCTCACCTTTTCCTATTTAACCTGTTTCCTTCACGTAGACAGGAAACCTTTCATACAACGTACAGGAAAGGTTACACCTTTCCTTTCCCAACTCTCAATATATCTGTATATATATATATCAGACTTCTCCCAGTGCCACTATGACTGGTCTCCAAAGTCAAGGGCAAGAACGGATTTTGGCTATTGCTTGTTAGATCCATTCATTGAGAGTTACATTCATACACACATGATTCTCTAATATTCACCTTTCATTACTAACATGAATAAAAGACAAAGTGTAGAGACCTTTATCTCCTGCTAAAACTTCAAATGGAGACCTTCTCCTGTTAAAACTTCCTGTTGAGACCCTTCTGGAGACTCCTTCTCCGTTGCCCTAACTCCTCCGTATACTACCTTTCCTCTGGCCACGTCATCCTTTTCCTTTTCCTTTTTTCCTTTCCTTTTCCTCGGTAAGGATTTTCCCTTCTTCAAGCCTTTCCTTCCTTTTCCTTACTCACCTTTTCCTCTCGATACTTCACAGCCTTTCTTTCCTTTTCCTTACGCACCTTTTTCCTCTTGGTATTCATAGCCTTTCTTTCCTTTCCTTACGCACCTTTTCCTCTTGGTACTTCATAGCCTTTCTTTCCTTTTCCTTACGCACCTTTTCCTCTTGGTAACTTCATAGCCTTTCTTTCCTTTTCCTTACGCACCTTTTCCTCTTGGTACTTCATAGCCTTTCTTTCCTTTTCCTTACGCACCTTTTCTCTTGGTACTTCATAGCCTTTCTTTCCTTTTCCTTACGCACCTTTTCCTCTTGGTACTTCATAGCCTTTCTTTCCTTTCCTTACGCACCTTTTCCTCTCGGTAAGGATTTTCAGCCTTTCCTTTCATGCTTACTACAGACCTTCCTACCCTTATTCTCTCTACAGTAGGATGTCCTATGCTCCTAATATTTTACCTTTAACAGAAAGTTATGGAGATCAAAATAACTATAGACAAAGACAAGTACAAGGAAGGAATTCTATTAATCTTACTTGTTATACATGTGGAGAGAAAGGACATATTTCTCCAAATTGTCCTAATCAGCCTTCTACTCAAACAATGCTCCCAAGAGAGAGCTTGGAGCTCGGTTCATTGATGTGGACGAGAATGAGCTAGAAACCATCCTGCCGTGAGAGCAGTAATCTGTACAAAAAAAATATATGTCAGAAACATGAATACCTTCCAACAGAAGAAGGAAATTCTGTATATCCATTGCGGGATAGTACACAAACAATGGAGAGATGAACACTCATCTCCAGAACGAGATCTCCCTAAGTATATCTCGGATGATGATACACAACCAACGGATATACCTAAAGATCTAAAATAACTGTTTCTATTTTAGGGAGGAATATTCAAGAGAAAAAGATTATTCCTGTAAAATAGAGTAACCCTAGAAAACAGAGCATTCCTGTGAAACGGATTCAGGATGACGTGGCAAAATCAATGGCTCAAAGTGCATTGAACCAGAAATTACAATCACGTTGGGACAATTAATACATATTGCCCCATTATTAAAATCAAATCCTGGAAATGTTGAACATTATTCCAAAATCCTTACCTGCATATACAGGAAATGAAATTCACCGAGTAGAAAAACATTATGAAAAAGAAGGTGATTATGATGGTATGTGCCCAACATTACTGTATATATTGGTAAAAACAAGATAAAAGAAGTCCTTATAGATGGAGGCTCTAGGAGTTAATTTTATTGAGGAACATGCTTGTAAGAAAATGGGTTTAGGACCCATTGAGCCTGCTCCTTTTAATTTAAAAATGGCAGACCAGAGAAGTGTCAAGCCTATAGGTATAGTGAGAGGAGTGACTATATCTATAAAGGGTCTTAAATATAACGTGTCTCTTATTGTCCTCCAAATGGAAGGAAAAGACACTGTATATACTATGTTATTAAGTAGACCTTGGTTAAAAACTGCCAAAGTTATACAGGATTGGGGAACAGGAAAAGATGACGTTGGGTGAAGGAGAAGGAAAACCAGTGATATACAATCATACTAAAGGTATGTTAAAAAGGAAAACAGACCTCTTATTTTAGAAGGATATGACTGGTTTAATGGCTTAGACGATCAGGAAGAGGTAGAAATTCTGAAAGCTTATCCTGACTTAAAAGTCCTGACAGATATAGACTTAAATGTAGTGCTTAAAGGAAAGAAACTGTTCAGCAGAAGGAAGAAGATAGGCCCGGATTGCAGGAAAAGTTCTATAAGGCAATCCCATATGAGATTGATTTACAGGAACAACTTGCGGAGTATACATATGTGTATACTACAGATCCTTTGCAGCAAGTGAATGTAGGTACAGAAAATGAACCTAGAACCTATTCATTGCTCAGGAATTAAATAAAGAATTCCGTGAAAAAGGATTGAACTTGCTTCAAAATATCAGGATGTTTTTGCCTAGTCCTATAAAGATCTTAAAGGCATACCTCCTGAATTGTGTACACACACTATACAATTATTACCAGGAAGTGAGCCTGTAAAACAGAGAGCATATAGGATGAATCCTAATTATGCACAGCTTGTGAAGGAGGAGATAGATAAGCTG